>CM077459.1:7750947-8045947 GCA_039654765.1 Mylopharyngodon piceus | reverse complement strand
GTCTAAATAGACACTCCACAATTTCAATTAAAGGGGACCAAAATTCACTTTTATAAGGTGTTTGAACACGGATGTGTCCACAGTGTGTGTAAATGACCTATAATGGTAAAAATCCACCCACTTCTCTTTTTTTATAATCCCCATAAACCATAAACAGTTTCTTCAAATGCACGGTTCCAGATTTCCTCCTCCTCTTACATAAGAGTAGGGAAACTCCGCCCATGACTGGTGATGATCTGCCCTATTATCATAGATGCCACCATGAGAGAGCCGCAGCAGTCCGCCATTTCTGTTTATAAGCTGTAGCAGCTGGAGATATATAATAACTGTGCCAAAAACCAGTAAATGTTCTGTTATTGGATATACCAACGAACATATGAGTCTCCATAGACTCCCGGCATCTGAGTCATTGAGGAAACCGTGGTTGAATTTCAGTTATAAAGGAAATGTGCTGAAGAAAGTTGGTAAAGTGTTCATTTTACACCGGGCTTCTTCACAAACGAGGGTCAGTTCAATGCTGGATTTGCACAAAAGATTAACATGATGGCACATGCTAGTCGATGAGTTGAATTAACTCCACAGCAACTACATAAATGTATCCACTAACCGTTCAGAAACGTCCAGTTGCATTCTAAAAGTTGTAACTTCTTCCTGAGTCTCTCCATCAGTGTCCGACTCCGGTTTGAACAATGTAAGGCTGAACACCGTTACTGACAATCCTCATTTTGGCTGCGTGAGATAGTCCAGCTTTGTTTTTGTTGAGCAACCAGAGCACGAGCTGTTAAAGGGGAAAGGGGGCCGGGAGCAGCAGCTCATTTGCATTTAAAGGGACCCACAAAAACAGCGTGTTTTTGCTCACACCCAAATAGGGGCAAATTTGACAAGCTATAATAAATGATCTGTGGGGTATTTTGAGCTGAAACTTCACAGACACATTCTGGGGACACCAGTGATTATATTACATCTTGTGAAAAGGGGCATAATATGTCCGCTTTAAGCAGATTTTTGGTCACTTTAACTTCGAGTTTGTGCTAAAACCAATCAGAGATTATGTACTAGAGATTTCAGTGCATAATGTGGGTGAGTTAAAAACAGTCTCAATAAGAGCAAAATGGCCTATTTTATACACTTGACAAAAGAACAAAAGGGGATATTAAAACCCAAGAGAACAAAGTGTCCTTGGGAGCCCGGTGTAGTTCTGCATGAGAGAGAAAGAGAGAACGAGGGAAGTTTGTGATCCGCATGGGCTTGCGCATGTGTGTACGAGTGTTTCTCGCAGGACCGAGGCAGAGGAGTGACGAGGAAGAGTGTGTGAAATGGTGTTTCTATAAATAGCGCCGCTGTTTCTCGGCCTCATTGAGGCGCTTCGCCTGTGCACCTCAGATTAGGAGTCAGGATTTGCTGCGAGTGGCGTCAATCACAGTCAGAGATTAGAGCGCTTGTGTGCTTGTGTTTACCTGTGTGTTTGCTCTGATACCGTTGCTGCAGATGAAAGTGTGTGTTGGTCAGGGTAGATACAGATAGAATGTGACATAAAATATGACATTTCCTCAAAAGCAACTGAGGAGAAACGTAATTGGAAAGCTTTAGGTTATTTTCCAACATAATAGTTCTTAAAGGGGTCATGAACTGCGTTGTTTTATAATGTTTCCTGGAGTGCACTTATAATGTTAATATGCTTTTTACATCAAAAATTGTCATAATTTAGAAATAAAAGGCATTTTTCCTACCCTGATTTTAGCCCTCTGATTTGAACGCTCTGTTTTAAGGGGTGTGTCTGCTGTGAGACTTCAGCGTAAAACGCCCACTGCTGTGATTGGCTAACATCTTTGCATATGAAATAGCTAAGTATTATTCTCTCGAAAACTTTTAGCACGTTTTTTACTATTACAGCTCTCAAGGCTAACTAAGCATGAAAAGTGATGATTATAGCATTACATTTAGATCTATGGCATTATATTTAGATTGTGGCATGAAAGGTTGCAGTGATGAACATTGTAGCCAATCACAGACATGTTGTTGAGCGCATAAAATGTCATTTCAGCTCAATTTCTGCACACTAACGAATGATTTCATTGTAACTAACAGTGCAAACACAATAATGTAAATAAGAGATTTGTTGAATATAGCGGGAGTTTTTTCACTGTTAAACTCGCGCTGTTTGATTGACAGCTCCAGCGATTGTAAAGGGAGCGTTCTTTGATTGCTTTCTATATATAATTTAATCACGTTTAAATAACAGATTATTTTCATCCAGCTAAGAAAAACAACGTGAAGTTGACTGTTTAGTCACTGGTTTGATTTACTCTGACACATAGACAAAGATCCTCTGACTGTACATGAATCATTACATATCAGATCAGGCATTAGAATTAACACAGTTACTTACATGTTGTTGCATTACTGTCGAGTCCATATCTGTTTGCAAAGCCTCCGCCGAAATGCGATTTGATTTACCAAAGAATCCACAGTGAAATGTACCAAATACAAATAAATAATGCTCAACTGAAACATTCACATTGTTGAAAATAAATAACCATATTCCTAGCATTCCTAGCACTAACACGCCAGTGGGCGGGGCTAACGCTGCAATGATGAAGTAGGTGTTGATTTCTTCTGCAGAGGCGGCGTTTCATAGCCACATTCCCGGACAAGTTGTTCATTGGGCCTGGTGTCAATAAAAGCTTTTATTGGACTAACAAGGAAGTTTTCATTTCTGAAATGTACAGGATATTCTTATAGTACGATGACCTCTAATATATCAAAAACTCAAATTATGGTTTTAAACATCTTTGAGCCACATTTATTGAAAACAGGAAATGATTGGGAACACAGAGATTCTCAAGCCATATTCAAACTCATTTCTCCCACATGATCACCACAGCTCAGTTTGTCACAGTTAACCAGTAGACCACGGCTCAAGTGATTATTTCAGATGTCTAAGCTAGCAGGGTGAGACTTTAGTTGTCGTTATTCAAACAGACTCCATTATAAAAGCAGCTCACCTGATAAGTTCTGCTCAGAGAGTGCTAAAACCCCATGCAAATACTGAAATGTAATTAAAAGATGATGTAATACAGAGGGAAAATGAATCTTCTAAGTAGGATTTTTGTAATACAGGGAATAAAGCTGCTACGTTCAGTTATTTTTGGTTTGAACTAGTGATTATGAAAGTAGCGACTGTAAGAGTCAGCCTAGCCTAAAATGACAGCATTGATCAACGTCACTGATAAATGAACCCTCCATTCATTTGAGGTCTGTAGCTCAGTTGAGTGGATTATCAGATGACACACATGCAAACTGGTTGACATTTCTGCTTCAATCATGCAAGTATTTTTCATCAGATGGATTTTCTGTCAATATTTCTGGTCCTGCTTTATATTAAAGGGGGTCATGAACTGCGTTTTATTGTTTTATAATGTTTCCTGGAGTGCACTTATAATGTTAGTATGCTTTTACATCAAAATTTGTCATGATTTAGAAATAAAAGGCATTTTTGCTACCCTGATTTTAGCCCTCTTATTTGAATGCTCTGTTTGAAGGGGCGTGTCTGCTGCTAACATCTTTGCATATGAAAATAGCTAAGTATTACATGTGGAACTCTCAAACTTTTAGCATGTTTTTACTATTACAGTTCTCAAGGTTTACTAATCGTGAAAAGTGTTGATTATAGCATTATATTTAGATCGTGGCATGAAAGGTTGCAGTGAACATGTAGCCGATCACAGACATGTTGTTGAACGCATGAATGCAGTGATCTTGTCATTTCAACTCAGTTTCTGCACACTAATGAATGCTTTCATCATAACTAACAGTGCAAACACAATGTAAATAAGAGATTTGTTGATTTTAACGGGAGTTTTAACGCTGTTTAATTGACAGTTCCAGCGATTGTAAAGGGAGCGTTCTTTGATCGTTTTCTATATATAATTTAATCACAGTAGGATGAAAATAATCTGTTATTTAAACTAAGGGAAACAATGTGAAGTTGACTGTTTAGTCACTGGTTTGATTTACTGACAATAAATGATTTGGCGACAAAGAAAATCTGACTGTACATGAATCATTACATATCAGAAATCACTGGTCACTGGTGATTTTGGTTAGACATACACATAATCCATACATATCAAATGATCTGAAACAAAGCAATATAGTGACACAGTGCTTCCCACACATAGACTTTACCTGGGTGGGCCGCCCAGGTATATTAACGGCCACCCAAGTATATTTGGTGGCACATTTTTGCCTTTATTGTTTTTGTCCGCCCGAGATAATGAAATCATCCGCATTCGATTTAGAGGCCGTTCACATGTCGTGTCTAAAAACGCATGGAAAACGCCTCTTTCTCCTCTTTTCAAAAACGCTCATTGCTAAGCAACCATGAGCCACGTTCTCCATGAAGACGAAGAAGTTTCAGCAAAGGATAAATGGATTTCCAGACCTTGCATTAGTTCTAATACTAGATGATACTACTACTTATGGAGATGAGAAATAAAAAAACCCGCCCTGTACAGGTATGATCAGCTGTTCGTCCATCTTGGCAGAGCTTTCGATCTCTATTTGTGCGCGTTCGTCCTGCGTCTACATTTAAAATAACGAACTTGAGCGCGCAAAAGACACGACATGTGAACGGCCCCTAACTATTGGAAAGTCTCCCTTCCCTATACGCGTTTCGTACCTGCTCGTTCAGTGTGCGCGAGAACTGTTTACTCCCACTGACAATTCCACATGTGCTGCAAAGACCCTCAGAGATGCCGTGGATATTTCACAGACAAAGACCTGGTACACGCGCGCGCGCCATCATGTTCATTCCACATTACATTTATAAGAGCAATTGGCCACATCCAGAAAAATTAATGGGTCCTCTGCTGGATCTATATGGTAATTACACTAAAAATGTATTTCCTACAGATTTCTCTAACCAGCAGATGACAGAATTCTAACTCTAAAACCTAGATCAATATCCAAAAACAACTCCTATTTAATTTTGATCATCATTAAAGTGTTTTTTTTTTTTTCATTAAAATGTAATATTTCATATGCATTCAAATGGTGTAGTTGAGGAATTTTGCAGTAAATGGATAAAAAGTAGCCTACTTCATATCCCCAAAAACACAGCATAATCTGTATCAAAATGAGTTTCAATAAATCTCGCCCCCCCCCCCCCCCCCCCCCCAACACACACACAGTTGTTTGTCACATGTAGTAGATAATTTTTGTGCCGTGGGTAATAGGAAGATTTTCCACCCGGCTACCACCGCAAGTATATTTCAAACCTGTGGGAAGCACTGGTGACAGTAAAAACTTTTGGTTACACATTATTTTATTTTTATTTTATGTAAATATGCATAATTTATAGTTATTACTACAACTACATGTAACATATGTAATGACACTGTAAAATAAAGTGTTACCAAACTTTTTTTACTCGCATAAGTTTTAAGTTGCGCCGTTCCTGTCAGATCCAATATAGAAGGTGCAGCATTGTTTTTTAATTTCAGGCTTTCTGCCAATCCAATGCAGCTACTGTGTTTTTCCACAACCTGGCACTGCACAACATTTTGCACTCTTCAAAGGCATGTTTATTGCTTAGTTGCTTGATCCAGTGTTAGCTTCACATCTGTTATCGAACAGTGACATTAATTAAATGAAATGAGTTTATTTCACTTAAATAATAATGAAAGTTCATTGTACTTAATAGAAAAAAGTTGCGTGAACTCAAAATTTCATTGTAGTAAGCTGAACTTAATATGATTGAGTTGAGTTGCAGCAGATCTTTAATTCCCAGCATGCTTTGCATCAGACAGTATAAATAAATGTTGAAATGTTGGTGTTTTTTTGCACAAGATTAACATAGGGAGACATAAGTTGACATAACACATAATAATGATTTAAGTGTCTTTGCTACTTGTATGTACTAATATTTAAATCACCTTAAAGGGATAGTTCACCCAAAAATGAAAATTCTGTCATTTACTCACCCTCAAGTTGTTCCAAACCTGTATACATTTCTTTGTTCTGCTGTACACAAAGGAAGATATTTGGAAGAATATTTGTAACCAAGCAGATCTCGCCCCATTGACTACCATAGTAGGAAAAAAAATACTATGGAAATATGGTAATAAATTTTTCTTTAAAAATACCTGCATGTAATTACAGCTATAATTATTTCTGTAATTACATCTATAATTACGCTGTTGAAAGAAAAATGAGCATCATTGACCCATGAAATAATTTGTAAGTTGCATGCAAATACATACAAGGGGGTATTTAGTAAATTAGACATAATTTCATGAGCTAGTTAGAAATATGTCCT
Organism: Mylopharyngodon piceus; assembly: GCA_039654765.1. Taxonomy (NCBI): domain Eukaryota; kingdom Metazoa; phylum Chordata; class Actinopteri; order Cypriniformes; family Xenocyprididae; genus Mylopharyngodon; species Mylopharyngodon piceus. Next base: position 8,039,628 of record CM077459.1, on the reverse strand, counting down.
TAGTTATGATTTTAAGGCAATACATAGTTTTAGTACACTTATTTTATATATATATATATATATAAGACAGCACAACTTTGCCGTCTACTGTTTGAAACTGCTTGTGATGCCTTAAGATGTTTCCTAGGTGGGCGGCTTGCTAGGGTTTGGAACAGAGCCTTAAACTCTGCCGCTTGGCTGTTTCATTTGGATATCGTCTAATTCTCTTTTCCTGCTGCATGCTATCGATTTCGCACCCGTTCGCTTGTGTTCCGCCACTCCAGCCCGCGGGCATAAGAGCGTGCTGCACTGCAGCGTTTTATGAATGAAAAGCTCAGGAAGTTTCTTCCCCCTCCTGCGCCTTCTGGCCTCTATTTCTCTCTCGCGCTCTGGCTCTTTATCGCTGTCTTTCAGTTGGTGACTCACAGGAAGTGATGACTCCAGCAGCGCAGCAGAACAGAGAGATAGAGAGATGACTTTCAGCTTTACCATGATGCTCCGCAGTCATATGTATTCATAACTTATATGGTGACTCACACTATGAATGTGCAGATGGTATCATAGTGATGTCATAACCTAAAGTATGTTCTCATTTCTAATATAGAGTTCAGATGGTGGTGTTGTGTAGTGGGTAAAGCTCAAGGCTGGTTAGTAGAAGGTTACTGGTTTGATAAACCATCATCGCCATCGTGCCCTTGTGCAAGACACTTTAGACTTTCATCTTTTCTCTGTTCTGTTATGTTTATTTGAATCTATAATATCTTAATCAGTATTTAATTACTACAATTTAATATATAAATTGCAATTTATAATAAATACATTTCATGTCATATCTCATAGCCTGATGATATAATGAAGAAAAAAGCCCCATTGAAATGATGAAATTCTTAAAAGGAAAGAGTAGTACCATACTGGGTAGTTGAGCATAAAATTATTATTTTTTTTAGGAAAAAAATAGGCAGTGATGCAGTTTTTTTTATTTTTTTATATTTATTTATTTTTTATATTTTTCTGGCAAATCAAAGTTATGCAAATATGCAAAAAAATTAAAAACAAAACAGGAAATCTCATCATGGATATACAGTGCACAGCATAAATGAGTACACCCCCTCTGAAACTTCTGAAAGTCAGCAATTACTCAATTACTTAGAAGACATGTTAGGGTTCTTTAGAGATATAATGTTCCAGCAAGTCTGCTTAATCAAATACCAAAGAAGCATGTCAAAATTATTCAGGAAAATAAGATTTTCTTATTAAGGTGATAAAATGTTGTGTAGCAAAAATGAGTACACCCTCCTAAAAGTTACTAAATAAAACAAAATATAAATTTTCTGGTGTAAGTTTAAGGCAATGTTTGATCAACAGGTATGTTGAACCAAAACATTTAAAGAGAAGTAATTTCTTGACAATTAAAAGTGTTATATAGCCCACTGAATCATTCTCAGACTTAATGCTGACAACAGTGGAACCACTTGGGAGAGAACTGTCAGGAGACTTATTTCTTAGCACAAAAGAGGACAGTGGTACAAGAGGATTACCAAATCATTGTTTTAAGTGTGAAAATATAGCAAAAGTAACACAGGAATTCAAAAACAATGGACTTGTGACAAGGCCCCTGAAATAATGAGGCCTTCATTTTAAGCTTTCATTTAGTGATGAGGGATTTTTTTGCTAGACAAAGAGCAGGAGAAATACCAAGCGAGTGTCTCAGAGCCAGCAAAAGCTATGAAAAGAGTGACACTTTATCTCACAGAGTAAGATGCAGCCTGCAGAAATGACATGCATGGTTGTTGTTCTCACTGGAACTACCTACTGTAGCCAAAGCACAATAAAGTCAGTTAGCCAGTTCCAAAGCCCATATTTACAAAATATAGATTCTGGGAATGAGTACTCTGGTCTCATGAGACCAAATCAATCAGTTTGGATCTAACAGCATCCAAAATGTTATGGTGTTGCTAGAGGAGGAGTACAGTGAGAAGTGCCTGGTTCCCACAGTAAAGTCCAGTGGTAGTAAAGCTCTTATATAGGGATGTATGAGTGCTGAAGGTGTGAGGGAGTTGTGCTTTATCAATGCTGTCATGAATTCCCACACCACTGTGTAATTTAATACACAAATTTGAAACAGATGTTGTTACCCTTTCCTCATTCCCTGCATTGTTGGGCATTTTTTCAACATGACAATGAGGATATGCATTCTCCCAAAGTGAAAAACCTTCTGCGGACATGTATTGCACTCAATCTTAACACTCTTGAGCACCTGTGGGGGATTCTGTAGAGACGAGTTCAGCAACACTCCCATTAAAGATCAGGGCATTTAAGGATAACACCAAATTGAACACACCTGCTCCCCATTCACACCTGAGACCTTGCAACACTAACAAGTCACATGACACCGGGGAGAGAAAATGGCTAATTGGGCCCAATTTGTACATTTTCACTTAGGGGTGTACTCACTTTTGTGGCCAGCGGTTTAGACATTAATGGCTGTGTTGAGTTATTTTGAGGGGACAGCAAATTTACTGTTATACAAGCTGTACACTCACTACTTTACATTGTAGCAAAGTGTCATTTCTTCAGTGTTGTCACATGAAAAGATATAATAAAATATTTACAAAAATGTGAGGGGTGTACTCACTTCTGTGAGATATTGTATATATACATATATATATATATATATATATATAAATATATATATAGTAAGTCATATGATTTAAAACCTTTAAATCCTTGTTTTTAACTTGGATACTTCTGTTTGTCACTGACTGTTAACCTTAAAGTTAACCACCCCTAAAACCAGAAATGATAGGTTGACAAGAATGATAACTATAAAAATAACCATATTGATAACTATATTAGCGTCCACACCAATGGACAATAACACTGTTTATTATAAACACACTGCAGTTATATCATCTGAGCTTTAAAGGTACAATGTGTAAATTTTAGGAGGATCTATTGACAGAAATGCAATATAATATACATAACTATGTTTTCAGTGGTGTATAAAGACCTTACATAATGAACCGTTACGTTTTTATTACCTTAGAATGAGCCATTTCAATCTACAAACACCGCGGGTCCCCTTACATGTTAAGTCACCATTTTGCGCCGGCATGTTTCTACAGTAGCCCTAAACGGACAAACTGCTCTACAGAGTGCGTTTGCTTGACTGGCTACTCTCTGCTGTCTCAGACGACAAAATCTGTGTTGGCCACCGTAGCTTCTCTATTTTGCAGTTCGCAACCTCACCACTAGATGCCACTAAAATTTACACAATGCACCTTTAAATGCTCAAACTCTTTAAAGTGGATTGGATTCTGATTGGCTGTTATTGTTTTTATAATTCATCAGCTGGAAAAAATCATTATGAAAGTGATGCAAATAAAATTGTTCCTCCTATGTCTTTATCATAAAAGCTGTAGTGTGTAGTTGCCCCCCCCCACCCCCCTTCATGCTGAACGTGAGCGAATTCAAAAAGTGAGCGTGCATTGGAAAGCGATTACAATTGCCAGCTGCCGAAATATCTCCCCGAATAATGTGCCCTGGCTTTTCGTTATGGTTTATCGTTATGGCTATCAGGCTTGGTGTGAATGGGCATTAAGGTCCTACTTTTTTTTTTTTTTGACAAATCTCCATCATTAAACATGCATTATTGAGTGAAACTGCAACTGTATGTCAGCAATGTATTAAAAGTGTTAATAGACTCAGTATTCCAGAATAAATGAAAGATGGAAAAAATATGTATGGGAATATTTCAACACACTCTCATGACAATTTGTAGTTATTTTAGATTTTGGCGAATTGGTGGTGAATTCATATAAATTCGTACAATCTCATTTGTATGTTTTCATATGACCTGGCTACGCCCGCTCATAATTAGATTTAAAGGTGGACCTTCATGCTTTTTTTTTATCGTATGTTTTCATACGAAACAAATCCACATGATTATGCCACCAATTCGCCAAAACCTAAAACAACTATGAATTGCCATGAGAGTGTGCTTCTAGTTTATAAAGTTGTAAATATGGATATTTTTCTTACAAAAACGCATTGCTTTTGCTTCAGAAGACCTTTATTGACCCCCTGGAGCCGTATGGATTACTTTTATGATGGATGGATGTGCTTTTTTGGGCTTCAAAATCTCAGTTACTATTCACTCCCATTATAAAGCTTGGAAGAGCCGGAATATTTTTTTAATATAACTCCGATTGTGTTTGACTGAAAGAAGAAAGTCATATACACCTAGGATGGCTTGAGGGTGAGAAAATTATGGGATAATGTTCATTTTTGGGTGAACTTTTACTTTAAGGCCCCCATAAACTCACAACGAAGTTGTTTTTAGTTCTTATTTTAGGGGTAAAAAGAAGTTTGCAGCGAGCGAATATCCCGATGACGTCCACGCTGCTGTGAGCAACATTTAGATGAATATGTAAATATGTGCTGTGTGCTTTCCTCACACTAACAAAATAAACACGCACAAAAAATGACAGCAGTGAGAAAACAGCAGTTAAGAAAGCATCCGATCATAGCGATGTGGATGTTTGCAAGAGCTCTGCAATTCGGCACTCCAGTCAAGTAAAGTCACGTTTATTTATATACCACTTTATACAATAGACTGCTTGAAACCAAACAGCTTTCAGTCATCTGACCTCGATGGACTGAACAGAAGAAATGAACTGGAGAAGATTTCCATGTCAAAGTAGGCGAAGCCTCAGAGCCACACCTACCTATTACATCATCACAATGGACTAGTGGCAGTTCGAAGGTGTTTTTTAGCCAGAGCAAACTTTTCCGGAAAGATTTGGCAAGCTGTTTCAAACTCCCGAAACTGACTTTGTTTTGGCCTAATTTTGCTCGAAATAACGTCACACTAGTTCGCTCTTCAGTTTCGCTTGAAGTAAATTGGGGCCTTTATACCAGACAGCAGCCTGTTTCCAAGCTCTCATGCACCAGATTACTAAAGTTGTCTTGGGGCGTTTTTTTTGTTGTTGACTGTGTGGTTTAGCAGTGTTTGTGTTAGCAGCGGTGCTGAGGGACTGTTTTACAGAGCTCAGGAAGCTCTGGAAATCAGCAGGAAAAGGAGCAAGTACAAGCACATGCAGATTCCCCACCCGCTATGTGTTGGGTTGTTTGGACTGCCATGAAGAACTTGACATATTCTGCTTCATGCTGCTTTGATTAGCAAATGGAGACGTTACTCTGCGTAAATCTCATGCGTCACGGTGAAACTTTGGAAACAACTTCCTCGTCTGATTTCGACTCCTTATCCTCACCGCTCTGAGGAGATTTGGGAAGGGGGTGTTGAAATGATCTTATACGGCAAATGATGAGCCCAGAATCCCTCATCGGTTACATAAAACGGTAAATTATTAAGTTGCTGATGTGAGAGGGGAAAGTTCCGCCCCTCAGCTGCACCCCTCCAGCCAATCAGAGCACAGCAGGGCTGTATTTGGGTCACGGTAGTGCGTTTCTTTTGCGTGGTTGGCAGATGTATTGTGCTGTAATCTTCCCCAAAAAGAGATGAGGGGGTTTAGAGCTGCCTTCTCTCAAATTTAGTTACTTCTCACTCTCTGCCTTCCTCTTTCCTTCCTTTTCATCAGGTTTCTTTTGCTATAAATGTCTGTCCCATGAATACCGACAAATAATCGATAAAATAGCTCTTAATTAAATTGAAATGGTAGGTGTCTGCTTTATAAGCCATTGATTTCTTAGCCCTCTGCTCATAAAAGGCGCACTCAACTGCTGCAGTTAAGCAGTGAATGAGAGTCCCAGATTTGGGAGTGCTGGGATTTGCAGCAGTGAAAGATTTCCCTCTCTGGTGGTTGGAACTGATTCGTTTTGACTCGTATGATAGCAGCAGCACTGGTTTGTGTTACGGTACACGCGGTGTGCGATCGGGTTGGGAACGGAGGGGAATTGATAGTGACAGATTCTATGCACCTGCAATTAATTCTTGCTGTGAAGCTCTGATTAGCAGGCCGTGCATGCGAGAGACACGTCCTCTGTGTGGGGGAAATGCGACGTTTCTTGTGTGCTTCTGTAAGGCTCTTTGTGAATTTGTGTTCATATTTGTGCTGGTAGATTATTTGTGTTGCTTTGAGGTTTCTTGAGTTTTGTGACAGTTGTTTACGAAGTCAATAAGCAATGTTTCTCTCTTTGAAAGAATTAAAGGGTTAGTTCACCCAAAAATGAAAATTCAGTCATTAATTACTCACCCTCATGTCGTTCCACACCTGTAAGACTTTCGTTCATCTTTGAACACAAATATATTTTTGATAAAATCCAATGGTTCAGTGAGGCCTCCATTGACAGCAAGATAATTAACACTTTCAATGTCCAGAAAGCTACTAAAGACATATTTAAAACAGTTAATGTGGCAACAGTGGTTCAACCTTAATGTCATGAAGCGACGAGAATACTTTTTGTGCGCAAAAAACAAAACAAAATAATGACTTTATTCAACAATATCTAGTGATGCGCGATTTCAAAACACTGCTTCATGAAGCTTTACGAATCTTTTGTTTCGAATCAGGTGTTCAGAGCATGTATCAAACTGCCGAAGACACGTGAACCATTGAAATTTCGAAACGTTTCGAAACACTTGTGACGTAACGAAGCCTCGCTTACTGAAATCACGTGACTTTGGCAGTTTGATACGCGCTCCGAACCACTGATTCGAATTAATTAAAGCAGAACCAAAAAGTATTTGAACAATTAGGTTATTCTGAAAAATGTATGAATTTATTTGCATAACATAAATGCATTGGTGGCATCTGCAAACAAATCTTTTCGAAGTTTTTGAATCAACTTTTTTGTCAAAGTATTATTATAAGTAACGGTATATATTCTGAAAATTATTAATAATAAATGTAACGAGTTTAATTTAATAAAATAACATTAATTTTATTTATTTTATTATAATTATTTTATTTTATCTTAAATAATAGTAATTAGAAATAATAGTAATATTAAAACAATATGACTTCTTTGCCAAAGTATTATAAATGACAGTATATATTTTGATCATTATTAATAATGAATATAATATTGTAAGTGATAATTTATTAATATATTATATTCATTTATTTATTAATATTATTAATCTATTTTATGAATAGATTATTCTATTTTAAGTAATAAAAGTAGTAATTAAACAAACAATAATAAGAAGAATAAAACAATAATACATTTTTAGTCATAAAGAATTATTAAATGCAACATTTTGTTGTACCATTTGAAAACATAACAAATTTCTTTTTTTTTTTTTTCTGGTGCTCTAAGTGTAACCCCCATTTTTGAGAATAGACATGAAAATGCACTATCCAAACTTAAATGATTATAATTCAAGAATGCTTTGGAGTACAGACCTAAGTTTGGTATTGTTTTAAAGAAAAACACTCAGCAGATTATTGCTGAAGCAAAGTTATGGAAGTTTAAATTTACTGTAAATCAAATGTACTGTATTAAACACTTTTTAATTTTATATAAAATTTATATTTCTTCAAATATATTTGACTCTAAAATTGCTATCAAATGAAAGCTATATGTCTAACCAAGTTGGGTCCCAAATTTGAAGAAGATATCACAAAAATTGAAGTTCCTATTAGATTTTGTTTAGGCGCTGTACAAAAAATAGCCACTGGGTGTTTTTTATGCATTCTCCTGTTAGAAATTGATAAATTTCTGTCCAAATATCACTTCTATCACAAAACAGTTGGCAAATATGGAACCGTGAGACTCAGACCTTTCCGACGATATGTGTTTTGTCAAGATTAGAAAAGGTTTTTATAAAGTAGCTAAAATAAATATTGTAATATGAAACCTGACACCACCCACTAAGGGAGGAGCTTGCTAAAAGAAATTAAAGTACTGTTTTCATGGTAACGCAACATCCAACTTTTCCAAACATCCAACATCCAACGGTTTTCACAGGCTGAATCTTGAGTTTGTAAGCTTTCGAATGATGCTTAATTTATGATGATTACTAAAATATGTGATTATGAAAAAAAGGCAATAAATAAAAAAGAGTGCCAAGCGGCCCACCAGTGTAAATAAATGACACTTGGTTTGATTTTTTGCATCTCATGCAGTGATATTCTTACATTATTATGTGTGACTTCAGCATCCAAATACTTGGTGGAGCCACTGTATTATGCACAATTAAACTTGACATCTTTAGTATCATATTCCATTATGATATTGAAACATTCTTACAGCCAAAAGGTTTAAACTGTCTTCCTGTCAAATAACTTCATATCCGCCCATCATATTAGATCATAAGTACACAGTTGACCGCACACAAATTGTTAGGGCAGACATAGAAACGGGGTCCTGGTCTTAACCATTGCAGTGTAAAACATTTTAACAATTTGTTTGTGACCTCTAAAGTTACTTGAACCACAGTCAACTCACCATGACTGTGTTTCACCCTCAAAGTGTGGCGTTCGGTCAACACCATGTGTCAGAGATGATTTCTCACCTCTTGTGAGAAGTACGCAAGTAGGTGTTATCGTGTTGAGGTCATTTGTGAATTGGTCATAACATATTATCTCGCCCAATTGATGCTCTTGAATCCTGATTGGTGTAAGCTGTTCTTTGGTCTCTGCACAAATATCAAAATATTCTCCATACTATCCTACTGTGTAAGACCGTGTATGGAAGGAAAGGGTAGTTTTGGGTCAATGGATAGAGGTTTATGGGTCATTTTTCATGGATGCGTACTTTGACTTCATTGACTAAAGCCCTGTTTGACTTCCATCTTATTGTTTTCCTCTAAAATGTAATATTTCATATCTGATCTGACTTGCCACTCTGAAACAAAACTCACAGAAATCCTGCTTACGGCCCGCCACAAATCCCGTCTTTAATTAAATGAAAGTAGGTGAATGGATTTAATCAGATAGGTTTTTCTCTCGTATGTCAGTGTTATTGGGTCTTTTTTATCAGATGGGACTTATTTGGAAGACAAATTGCATCTTGTCCCTTCCTTCCTGATCACCAGGCGCACCAGGGACTCCTTCTGAATGCTAACAGGGATGTTTATATCTGATAGTGTTGAGGCTTAAGGTACCGTGCTAGTGACTCACTGACACTCTAGTTATTTTGTTATTGGCATTATGTCAGGTCTACTTTATGACTTACTCTAGTCAAAAACCACAAACTTAGACAGGAAGAGGCCGTCTGGGTGACATGTAAAGCAAGCAACCACAGTTTGGGTTTATACGTGACATCTACGTCTGATTCGGCATGTTGAATTGGTGGCCGTCGATGAGAGAGATTTACTTTGATTGGCTGTTCAGTTTAGCGAATGAGTGCACGAGAATAAACGTGAAAGTGTTTTAGTAATAGGTTGTTTTATGTGATCTAACCTGAGCATTCCAATTAGTGAAAATTTAATTAACGAAATCTATGACACAATGTTCGTTGACGACCTTTTTTTCCATGACTAAGATGAGACAATGACGAGTCGACGCCAACGTCATTAAATGAGAGATGTGACTATATCAACATTCAAAATCATTGACGAAAAAGACGAGACTAAAATGTAGTTTAAAAAAAAACACAAAAAAACAAACAAAATCTGTTTTTGTACAAAAAATGAGGAGACAAAATATTACAGACTGTTTTTAAGAAGCCTCTACGAGCTTTCATGCTTGCGGTTGCCAGATGTTTAAATCCCCTAATCAGAGCTTTTTTTCTTTATCAGATACATTTTCTGCCTGGTGTTTTACTTAATGTTTGCAATCTGGCAACCATGTACACGCGCTCTCTCTACACTGTGGAAGAAGCGCCGATGATCTGAAAACACCGACAAACATGTAAGCTGGAGTTCAGCGATCTCCATTTGAGATTTTCCTCAAATAAAAGAGTCATTCAGTCGGTCTGTGTTCCTTCTCGAGCTGTTTGCGTTGTTTGCTGCAACTAAATCTGCAATCAGTGATGAACTGTAATAAATCTAAACATGAATCTCGACTATATTGTTTGCCGTTACTAAGTAAATGCACTTACACAACCTCTGTGTGACGATACAAAGTCTTTTTTGCTATTGTTTTGACGTTTATTTATGAGAAATTTATTTAAACATACAGTATATTAAATAATTAAGACATTACTAACAGGTAAATATAATGAATATATATAAGCTAATATAGTGTATATATTTAGTGAAACGCTCCCCTCTAGAGTTCATTTTTCTAGTGAACTAACATGCTGTGGGCACTAAATGACTTGCCTGAGGTAAATGTAATGCTACGTGAGATATTATTCTCAAGCTGTTTTATTGATGTCTTTCCGCCGTTGAAACACTGGTTGAGAGATTACATGTAAACATATCTATCCATAGATCATCTGTTGTTCTTCTTCTGTGCTTTTTCCTGTTGTTGCGGTTAGCAAACAGCGTTGCATTACCGCGTGTGCCCCTTCTGGATTGGAGTGTGGATCGCCTGTGATCGCCTGTATTCATCATCTAACTGCATGAACTGAACCGTGACATCCATACCGGTTCAGGATGAATACATGTACTGTTACACCCCTAATATGTTAGGGCTGTGTGATTAATCAATTATGAAAACAAGATAATCTAGGTAAAACGATTATTGTGCCGCTGCCACATTTCGTCCAGTGCAAAACTTAACATCCAAATCAACCAAATAAGTGAGTGTTGTTAAATGCAGTTTAACAGCACTATATATATATATATATATATATATATATATATATATATATATATATATATATATATATATATATACACACAGTTACAAGAAAAAGTATGTGAACCACTTGCAGAAAATGTGAAAAATTTTGACAAAATAAGAGAGATCGTACAAAATGCATGTTATTTTTTATTTAGTACTGTCCTGAGTAAGATATTTTGCAATAAAGATGTTTACATATAATCCATAAGACAAAAAATAGCTGAATTTATTAAAATTAGCCCATTCAAAAGTTTGTGGACCATTGATTCTTAATACTGTGTGTGGTTACCTGGATGATCTACGACTGTTTTTTTGTTTTGTGATGGTTGTTCATGAGTCCCTTGTTTGTTCTGAGCAGTTAAACTGAGCTCTGTTCTTCAGAAAATTCCTCCAGGTCCTGCAGATTCTTTAGTTTTCCAGCATTTTTTGCATATTTGAACCCTTTACAGCAGTGACTGAATGATTTTGAGATCCATCTTTTCACACTGAGGACAATTGAGGGACTCAAACACAACTATTAAAAAAGGTTCAAACATTCACTGATGCTCCAGAAGGAAACACGATGCAGAATACGCGCGCGCGCACACACACACACAGCTGGCTCTTGCCACTTTTTTGATTGTGACATTCACAATGATTCATGAATGTGGCTCTCTCTTCCTTTTCCTCCAATATCTTTTCCAAGCACACACTGTTAACCCATTAACCCTGCAGCATTCCACCAGCGTTGCTAAAGGTCATTTCCTTCCACATCGCACCTTACCGTTACTCTGACAGTTGAGGGAGGTGTGAGAGGAGCATGTGCACAAAGCATGGCAATATATGTCAGTGGCTGTGTCCAAATTTTGGTTATTTTTTTTGTATGTTTTTAATTTAGTTTCTCACGACCCTCTTTCTCACCCTTTGTATTGAAGTTAAAATGAAATGCTGTTGGCGACTCGTTTTGCTTAGATGATATGACATTTTTTCGAGTGAAGCTGGATATTTAACAGGTAAAAAGGTATGATGGGACTTAATTTTATCCATTAGGAATTGATTGGATCGTGAAAAGTGCATGGACATTAGTGAATGAAGCCTTGTGACTTGACAGGGAGGGGTTAAAAATAGTCTGAAAACAAGCTTCTTCTTTTTTGTTTGTGATAATATGCACCAATAAATTCTCATGCTACACTTTTAACATACTGGTCTGTCCCTTTAAATCATCTACATGTAAAAGAGCTCTGTCACGATTGGCTAACTTCCACGTATCAGCATAATTCACGCTTTCGTTCATTAGAAAGTGTAAATACTGTGTGACAACACCAATTACTTTGTGCAGATCATCATATCTGAATCATGTGTGTGTGTTGAACACATTGAGATTGAACACACACACTTACTCATCAGGATTTTTCCCCATGATTATTTCATCTCGTATAATCTTTGCGAGACTTGCGGCTGTCATGAGCGCCCATCAGCCTTGTGTGCAATTTAGAGGGTTGACAGGCAATTTGAATCGTTCATCCCATTATTTTCATAAAATATACATAAACTCATGGAGTTTAATAGCCTCCTTCTCTTGACTACTGTCTAATTTATGGCCAAATTAAATAATTATGTGTATTAGAGTACCACAGGAATATATTATTTTGACCAATTTGTCCAAGCCGTCAAACCCAGGGTTTGAAAATTCAGGAACTAATGAAGGTCGTATCTCACTCTGGGGAACAGCAGCACTGTATTTACATGACCAGTTTATGCATTTAACTACTTTTTTTCGCCAGTAATCATCATTTTATTTTTTTTAATCCAGTATTCTGCACTACAGAGCCAAAGCGGCAAAAACTGTGTCCCCATCCAAGTGCTAACTTACTACATTAAACCAATTATGCTTTTTTCCAACTTTCTTTAGTGTGCAATGCTTCTGTTTGAGCATGAAAAAGGTTTGCAAAGTTACAAAGCACAAAGTCACTCCAAAGGGAGTTATTCTCTATATCAGTGCGCACTGTTTCTGAACACCCTGAAATGCCTCCATTGTAGTCTTGAGTTTTGATGTCATTGAACATGTCATTGTTATGCTGGGAAAAAGATCGTAGAAATCACACGACGGTATATGCAAAATAAACGTTGAGTTGCATTAGTAGTGTGTTGAAACTTGTGGTTATAAGGAGCATTTCCCAAACACACTCAAAGCGCTTGACCAATTACAACACGCTGGTCTAGTCGACCAATCAGAGCAGACTACACTTTTCAGAAGGAGGGGCTTCATAGAGACAGGAACTAAACAGAGCGAAACTGACAGACTGGGAAGAGAGGTGCTGCAACAATGTCAAATATGGGGAAAATGTGTTTTTGATCAAGCATGAAAACCTGTTCTAGTAGAGCCCAAAACTTTGTAAAAGGGCATAATATGGCCTCTTTAACACATTGATGAGTTTTTTATTTGATTTTTATTATGAAGATTATATTATATTATATTATATTATATTATATTATATTATATTATATTAAGGTAAAGTTTCTCCTTGAGACATCCATCCAGAGCTGAGGTTAAAGCCATGAAAGCAGACGGTTTGACTCTGTCATAATAAGGACAGCTGTCCTGCCACAGAGAGCAATTACCTTCACATCTGCCCGTTCTGATCTAACACTCATCCATCATTGAAAGTCGGGGGCCACGGTTTCACGGGGAGGCAAATAACCTGATTTAGAGCCAGAGTTTTTCAATGATCAGTCTTCGTCATTTACTGCTGAGGAACATCAGACCTCGTTTAACAGCCCAGATGGTCCAAAAACCTTTGACTCCTAGGTTAGACAATAAAAGTGGTTTAAAAGTGGTACTTAAGCAGGTTCCAGGCACTGCTTAGAAAGCTTTCAAGGAATTGTTCAGCTAAAAATAAATTCTTTTTTCATTTACTTGCTGTCGTGATATTTCAAACCCGTATAACTTTCTTCCATGAAACACCTGGAGGACAATTTTAAGTAATATACTCCTCCAATAAGCCACAAATAAAATGCAAGTCTAACTGTAGTTTTAAAACAGTTCTAGTCTGCAAATGTTATACACAATATAATTAAATTCTATACAGTTTTATTTTGTACAATTTCTTTCTAAAAGTGCGGTTCATGCAAGGACCTTGGTTGTAGAGCCGTAATTAATTGCAACAGCTTTGTAGGGATTTTAGAAAGGATTGGGAAAATTGCTTTTGGGGCAAATCCTTTTGCTTCCGTATCTTTCCTGATTTCAACCCAGTCAGGATCTTGTTTTAACGTGACCATTATCTAATACCTTTCAAAGTGTTTACAGTTTTAGAACAAGTGCTGGTGGAAAGTTGTACAGTAACTAAGGATTAAGAGTAGATTCAGCATCTAAAAAGCTTTGGTAAAAATATATTTAAGACAAATTATACTAAGTACTGACAAAGTGACTGTATTTTATTGGGAGAGTCCTAGACAAACTTGCAAAAAATTAGGGATGCACCAGAAATTTTGACTGCTAATTATTTTATTTTATGATCGATAATTGTTATTTTGGCAAGTAGTATAAATATATATTGTTTTGCCTTTTTGTTTGTGGAAAGAATTTAAAATAAAGCTCCAATTTAGAATTGTACAATTTAGCATTTTACATGGAAGGAAGGAAGGAAGGAAGGAAGTACGGAAAGAAGGAAGGAAGGAAAGAAAGAAGGAAGGAAGGAAGTAAGTGCGGAAGGGAGGAAGGAAGTGAGGAAGGCGTGGAAGGAAAGAAAGAAGGAAGGAAGGAAGCAAGCAAGTAAGTGCGGAAGCAAGCAAGTAAGTGCGGAAGCAAGCAAGCAAGTGCGGAAGGAAGCAAGTGCGGAAGGAAGCAAGTGCGGAAGGGAGCAAGTGCGGAAGGGAGCAAGTGCGGAAGGGAGGAAGGGAAGAAGGAAGTGAGGAAGGTGTGGAAGGAAAGAAAGAAGGAAGGAAGCAAGCAAGCAAGTGCGGAAGGAAGCAAGTGCGGAAGGAAGCAAGTGCGGAAGGAAGCAAGTGCGGAAGGAAGCAAGTGCGGAAGGAAGCAAGTGCGGAAGGAAGTAAGTGCGGAAGCAAGCGCGTAAGTGCGGAAGCAAGCGCGTAAGTGCGGAAGCAAGCGCGGAAAGGAGGAAGGGAAGAAGGGAGTGAGGAAGGTGCGGAAGGAAAGAAATAAGTGTGCAAGGAAGGAAGCAAGCAAGGAAACAAGCAAGGAATGAAGCAAGTAGGTGTGGAAGGAAGGAAGGAAGTGCGAAAGGGAGGAAGGAATTGTGGACGTGAGGAAGTAAGGAAGGTTTAGAAAGATTATACCTTCTTAACTGATATCACTAGTAGGAAAATACTAAATGAATTGTCCATTAAATGTAGAAGCTTATAGTAAAAGTTAAACATATGAGTAATTTGCTGTATATTTGTAGCATTTACATTTGTTCACATACATGACATCATATAATTTATATTTATGTGTTACCCAATTAATGCAGGATGGATCATCGAAGGCTTTGCATAAACAGTCGATTATATTAAGAGTTGAAAAGCTGTCCAAAATTAACCATTATGAATAGCAATAGCATATTTTAAAAATGGAAAAGGTTCCTCGCCACACAATTGTGGCTTTTGTCTGTAGCTAATGATAAATTTCTAGCTTGATAAAGCATGAGTTATTTGTGTGTGTGTGTGTGTGCGCATGCGTGTGTGTGTGTGATCTGCATTCAGCAAGTCAGTGGTTTGCTGGCACACATTTCACCCTTTCACAAAGCATTTGCAGGTGATTTGATTGCAATTATGTATTTAAGAAACCTCGATTATATTTGTATAATTATATATTGTTCCTTGATTTGCATAAAAGTGGAATTGTTAAGTTACATTAAGAAAAAAGAGAGAAGGAAATGAATAATTTTTCTCTTCATTCATGCCTTAATTTCATTCATTTTCCAATTTCCTAGTGGGACAAACAAAAGGAGGGATGGCTGAGTCTCATTTTAAGTGGAAAGGCAAATTTTGTAGAAATTGCCTCTTTTTCCCATTCAAACATTAACACAGAATTCCAATTAAAGGCGCAACATCCATCTTTCATGTTGTCTCTGTGTGGTTCTGCTGTGGATGGAGCCTCATTTAAAGCCTCTCTGCTGGAGTGGACCGCGGCAGAGGAGCTCAAACTGTTTGAGTGCTGCTCTTCTGCCTCTTTCAACCTGATGTCAGCGTGTCCCATTTACAGTAATCACACTCTCTGCTGCTCCTCACATGCTCCACTGTGAGGCCGCACACAAAGCTTGCCTTCTCAACCCTCCATTTCATCTGTAGAGAGAGAGATGGAGTGTGTATAGGGCCCTTTATGACAGTAATGTGCTTTGTGACCATAATGGTGATGATGATGATTATGAAAGTTATTATCTTTATGTAATCCATTGGTCAAAAAATAGTCTTTGTGTCAGGTGACATGTTGAACAGAAAGTTTACAGTATAGTCAAAATGACAAACTTAATGACAGACCAAAACATGCCCAGCTAACTTTGGACACTGAGTGCGTTGGAAGGGTTGCCGCTTTTGCATAGTTTGTGCTTGCTGTTTAATAATTATTTGAAATTTAGCAAACTGGCTGCTCCAGAAAAGATGTACTGTATCTTAAAGTGTTAGTTCACACCAAAATGAAAATTATCCCATAATTTACTCACCCTCAAGCCATCCTAGGTGTATATGACTTTCTTCTTTCAAGCTCTTCCAAGCTTTATAATGGGAGTGAATAGTAACCGATATTTTGAAACCCAAAAAAGCACATCCATCCATCATAAAAGTAATCCATACGACTCCAGTGGGTTAATAAAGGCCTTCTGAAGTGAAGTATTGTATTTTTCTTACAAAAACGCATCGCTTCACTTCAGAGGGCCTTTATTAACCCCCTGGAGCCAGATTGGATTGGATATGGATTACTTTTAGGATGGATGGATGTGCTTTTTTGGGCTTCAAAATCTTGGGCACCATTCACTCCCATTATAAAGCTGAGAAAAGACAGGATATTTTTAATGTAACTCCGACTGTGTTTGACTGAAAGAAGAAAGTCATTTACACCTAGAATGGCTTGAGGGTGAGTAAATTATGGGATAATTTTCATTTTTGGGTGAATTGACCCTTTAAAGGAACACTCCACTTTTTTTGAAAATAGGCTCATTTTCCAACTCCCCTAGAGTTAAACAGTTAAGTTTTACCGTTTTTGAATCCATTCAGCCGATCTCCGGGTCTGGTGGTACCACGTTTAGCATAGCTTAGCATAGTTCATTGAATCTGATTAGACCGTTAGCATCTCGTTAAAAAATGACCAAAGAGTTTCAATATTTTTCCTATGTAAAACTTGACTCTTCTATAGTTACATCGTGTACTAAGACTGACAGAAAATGAAAAGTTGCGATTTTCTAGGCTGATATGACTAGGAACTATACTCTCATTCCGGCGTAATAATCAAGGAACTTTGCTGTCGTACCATGGGTGCAGCAGGTGCAATGATATTACGCAGCGCCTGTGACCCCCTGCTTGCACAGGGAGCGTGCCTTGTAACCATGGAGACATTTGTGAGAGACGCTGCGTAATATCATTGCGCCTGCTGCACCCATGGTACGACAGCAAAGTTCCTTGATTATTACGCTGGAATGATAGTATAGTTCCTAGTCATATCGGCCTAGAAAATCGCAACTTTTAATTTTCTGTCGGTCTTAGTACACGATGTAACTACAGAAGAGTCAAGTTTTAAATGGGAAAAATATTGAAACTCTTTGGTCATTTTTTAACTAGATGTTAACGGTCTAATCAGATTCAATGAACTATGCTAAGCTATGCTAAAAGTGGTTCCGCCAGACCCAGAGATCGGCTGAATGGATTCGAAAACGGTAAAACTCAACTGTTTAACTCTAGGGGATTTGGAAAATGAGCCTATTTTCAAAAAAAGTGGAGTGTTCCTTTAAACTCTGGCATGGAAACTAGCATGTATAAACCTTAATTAAACAATTTAATAATCAATTAAAAATGAATTTATACCTGTATAAAATTACGCTGCAGCCACATTGGACCAGTGGTTTGGAAAATGGATGGATGAATGATTCAGCTGCAGGCGCCATCTTCTGGTCAGACACGGGAATTAATTCAGTGCGTGTCTCTCACAGTGCATTATGGGTAATCTCTGACCTTTGAGTGTACATCTGTTGTACACTTGTTATTGCGGTGCATTGTGGGATTGAGTGAGTACACTCGATAATGTCCACTATGGTTTCGGACACCATTACAAAATGGCTTTCCCCTCAAATAATGCCCTATTTAAGGGTATAGGGGGCGATTTCGACCACAGCCATAGTTTTCAAAGTCAAACAAAACAACGTACAAAACACACACACACACAAAACAGAAAGAAAACCCCAAAAAACCCACAAAGCACTTTTGTGTTTCATAGAGGACAAAAGCGACAGGTTTGGATCAACATGAGGGTGTGTAAATATGACAGAATTTTCATTTTTTGTGGTTGGTTGGTTGGTGAAATTATTTATTATATTGTTGGTTTGATAAACACATTTTTGATTGGCTGACTGGCTAGATGGATGGATGGTTGGTTAGATGATTAGTTAGATGGTTAAATGATTGATGTTGGTTGTATAATAAAATTGGTTTATTTAATTGACTAAATGATTGAGCTTATTTTCTATTGCTAAACCTGAGACTGGTTCTAGATGTCAGAATAGCTCTAAAATATAGTCTCGGTGAAATGGGAGAGAAGAAAGGAATAAGAAGAAACATGAAGAATGAAGTACAAATGAATGTTTTTGACCTTCATTACAAGAGTTTCTGCATGCCAAGTGTCGATAAATTAAAGTGAATAGCAGCAGCTTAAACAAGTTCTTTACACTCATATTATAATTCACACAGAAGAGCTTTCACATTTTTAGTGCCTCACATAAAGAGCAGCTGATTATTAGTTTTGTATTATTAGTGCTGTTGAAAATCAGTTTAGTTCTTTGAAAAGTCTTTTATTTCAATGGCAAGATTGTCAAGGCTTTGTCTCTTTTGAAAGACAAACAAAATCAGCTAAGTTGTCACTGAAAACATTATGGAGAGAAAAAAATCTTTAGTTTGTTGAATGATATGATGTGTAGGCCTACAGAAGTGTTGTTTATGCGACTCTAATAGAGTCTGTATGTTACGTCATGGGGAATCCCTTACAAATAGGCCACATTTGAATCTCATTGAAAACATTTCTTGAATATAGGGTGGAAATATATCGTTGCTCTCTGGCGGAAACCTTGCATCTCTGTTAAATCATTACTATTGGTCACACTTTATGTCTGTCTGTGGGTTTTGCAAATATTTAACCAATGAAAAGTATTAAAAAGAGCTTGTGACTAAACCTCATATCTTCATTGGCTCCTCAAACTGTCAGTCAAACCTCATAACTCCACCCGCCTCTAACGTAAATGAAGCGCTGTTGCTTGTAAGTTTGGAGACGGTCTCTGCTGGTTTGCAATGCAAAGGTAAATAAAGAACTGGTTCTTTGAATAAGTACAGCATTTTCTTTACAGAAGAAACACTAAAAAAGACTAATATTTTATGTATTTGAGTAGAAGAGTGTCTTACTCTAGCATTTGCCGTCGAGTCATAGCCTTTCTTAAATAGCATGTGCGTAGCTCTCCATCTTTAACAACATGAGATTTTTGCCAAATGACAGAAAAAACAAAAAACAAAACAAAAAAAACTTGAGTGCCCGCATACCTACAGTAAACTTTATAACCTGTAAGTTGATGAAAACGTAATGCGATGCAGTTACTGCCTCAGATGCGGCCGTTAATGATGGAAAAAAACAAACAAAACACATATAACGTTAGGCCTATGTCCGATATTCTCCGAAATTCGCTGGTCAAAACCTTATAACTTCATTTGAGCTTGGTTTTGGTAAATGTAAATAATATAATGACAATATATAAAGCCACAATACTTATATTAACAATATTGACAACATATTGTTTAATTATATAAAAAAAAGTGTTTTTCCATTTCCTGAAAAGTATCTCTTTTGTGTGTGTGTGTGTGTGTGTGTGTGTGTGTGTGTGGAGATACAAGGTTTCCGCCCTCTTTTAATACAATTCCAGATGATATTATTTTTACTTTGGTGTAATGAAGTAAAAGCTAAAGAATTCAATAATCTTAGTAAGTGTCCATCACTGTTAAATGTTGGTCTGTTGAACAGTATTATATGACTACATTGTGTTTTGTACTGACATATAATGATATTTTGTTTTATTTTTTTTTCTTTCTCTGCTTGCCTGGATTGATTCCCTATGAATGATTGTTTCCCATCCGTTGTCACAAACAGGTAAGAGAATCATCTGTTGTCTGTGTGTGTGATACTGTTAAATACTCTACAGGGAGACAGTGAGGGGATCCCTGTGTCATTCTCTTCAGTTATGTCGATGAGCGAAGGTGCTGACAGGTCGTTAACACACTCCGTCTCACATGTCAAGTTGCGTTTAAGCCTCTGCGTTTTGTACAGTGAGCCATGTTTATCCATCACTCTTACATTTTGGAACACATATGTTTTTGAAGAATTATAATACAGGTCTTTTTTTTTTTTATGTAACAATAGTTCATAGTGGCACGGTAACAAAGGCTTAGTCATGTGGTGATAAGTACAGATTCTTTTCTAATTTTTTTTTTTTTTTTTTTTTTTTAGACCTTAAGTCAAGTCTCATGCTTAAAGCCTCTTATTGTAGCTAACAAGCTGAATATGTTTAGCCATTCCCATCCGATTATCTGAACATGTGAAATATATTTCTATATGTTCTCTCCGTTTTCCTCAAGCTGTTTGCATTGTGTGGATTAGACAATCTGGTGTCTGGACATATTAAATCCGTTCAGTTTGAATCGGACAAATTTTATATATAAAATTGACATTATTACAAAACTTTGTTAAAGTACAATTTACCCTGGTCATCCAATTCAGAAACTTTACACCCAAATTGTGGTATGCAAACTTGTGGGGCATAAATGTAACTTCTGATTTTTGGTAACTCAAACATTTACAGGGGATGTTGTTCTAATTTTGTGTTCTGCAATAAAAAAAAAGGGGGTTAAAATGACCCCCCCCCCCCCCTTTTTGTTTTACTAATATTAATAATATTAGATTTACAACTAATATTAATAATAATAATTACATTTGACTAAAAAAATAATGAAATTCATAGTAATAGGAAAGCTGTTGCTTCAAATCAACAGTTCAGTTCTGTACACACATCTTTGCTCGTCCTCTAGTGTGACTCCACATGATTGTCCCTGGGTTTGAGTCCAGTATGCTGGAACTCAGAGCTGCACAGAGACAGACGCCCCCTAGTGAGAGTAAGAACTACTGCTATTAACACACTTTCCTCTCTGTCACTCTCTTTCTCTGAGATGAGTACTGTAAGAGGAAGCATTAGGGTCCATGTGGAAACCCAGTATGGATGCGAGGTGGAGTTGCGCGATCATGGGATATTCCCAGGCAGATTATAGCATCAGCTCTAATCTGTGGATTTGCACTGTAACTGAGTGCAGGACTGGAGCGTGGGATCGTTGGAAAGTGTCCATTAGTCTTCCGTGTAATTTTGCTCACTCATTCCTGGTATTCACATTCTGCCTTTCATAATATGTTTTGGTTGTCATTATGGCTTTCTTTGCATTTCTATCGCGTCATCCACCCCCTCATACAAACACGCACACACACAGTGGTGTAGAGGATAATAAAGCTGCTTGCGTCATCAGGTCAAAGCCAAGCTGTGTGTGTCCGAGTGTGTGCTGCACTGTTCAGTGTGACTGAAACAGCTTCTCTAGCTACGTCGTATTAACAGAGACATCTGTCCAAGATGGAAAACGTTCTTAGGAATGGATTCCTTGAATTTGTTGCTTTTTTTTATGGTTAAAAATGTCTAAAAATGTCATATGGTGCAACCATCAATTAAAATGTAAAACACATGTTAGACACTGAGTAGGCCTACATGTTAGTGTACATCTTTATTATTATTTTAAAATAGTTTAAAATATATTTTTCAAGGTTTTTTTTCTTTTTTTATACAAATAATTAGTTCATCAATATCAGTGTGTTTTTGGTTAGTTGCACCACATGACATTTACAACCTGAACTAACCAGAACTAAATAGTTTGAAACACATGCGGCACATTCTTAGAAATGTACTACTTGGGTTCATGTGGGTTCCTATGGAGCCCCGCATATGACATGCAAGAAAAAAAATCGTGCGCACGATTTACTAATTTGTTCCCTCAATTTGCTAAATCGTGCGCACGATTTACTATTTCTTTCCCTCGATTTGCCAAATCGTGCGCACGATTTACTATTTCGTTCTCTCGATTTGCTAAATCATGCGGACGTTTTACTAATGTTACCTCGATTTGCCAAATCGTGTGCATGATTTACTATTTCATTCCTTTGATTGACTAAATCTTGCGCACGGTTTACTAATTTCTTCCCTCTATTTGCTAAATCGTGCGCATGATTTACTATTTTGTTTCCTCTATTTATTAAATCGTGCGCACAATTTACTATTTCGTTCCCTCAATTTACTGAATCGTGTGCACAGTTTACTATTTCGTTCCCTCGATGTGCACACAATTTAGCCTACTATTTTTTTTTTTTTTTTTTTTTTTTTTTTCCTGCTTGTCATGTGCGGGGCTCCGTAGGTTTCTTATGGTTTTGTAGAACTTTAAAAATGTCATATGGTGCAACCATCAATTAAAACGTAAAACACATTTTCCTTACACACTGAGTAGGCCTACATGTGGGGTTCAGATCTTAATCATTTTTTAAAAAAAGTTTTAAACATATTTTTCAAGGTAACAAGGTTTTTATTTATTTATTTATTTTTACAAATTAGTAGTTATCAATATCAGTGTTTTTGGGTAGTCGCACCACGTAACATTTACAACCTGAACTAACCTTGCCTTGTCATAAAAAGGTCAAATTATGCAATATTTTTGTTATTTTTCCTTGCACATTGGTTGCACCACATGACTACTTCACTGCCTTTTTCTTTATAAGAAATAATATTAAATGTCTCTGCTAAGATTTTGACATAATGCTCAAAAACAATGTCAAAATTCATTTTATTCCGAAATACAAAATGTTCATCATAGGTGTATTCAAGTCAGCATTATTATTGTTAACTAAAACTCAAACATTTTTGTTAATTGACATAAAGCTGAAATAAAGTGATTATACAGTATGTATGAATTGAATTTGTAATGTATTTTTAAATGATTAGATCCGTAAAAAAACAAAGAGCAGTGTATAATTATAACATTATGTATATAAGTAGGGATAGGAATTAATTAAAAAACGCAAACTTGCACTTGAGGATTTTAATCCGGTAGGAATGTAACATCTGAACGTCTTCCTCAGGGAAAACTAGTTCTGTCCAAACCGGGCTTTATAGAGGTGTGTACGGATCGATTGTCAGTGAGTGTGTTGATGTTGGCAGGTGTGTTTCCTCGCAGCAGTTCCCTTCACATCACAGTGAGGTGATCCAGGAAGTCAAGAGGCTCCGGTGAGGGTGCTGAACACGGCCCCTTCAATTACACCTTCAGCAGCTTCCATCACTCTTGCTTCATGTTAGCTTCTGTCATGCAGTGTTGTGCAGGAACTTCTCAGTCCGTACTAAACCTCTGCCCCCATCCATCTATCCATCAATCCTTTTATCCATCCATCCATTGAGGAAAGATTGAGGAAGACTGACATCTCGTGCTGTTCTGATGCATGTCACGCACTAACATTTGACACAAGTTTGGCATTTTTGTTTGACACATTTCATGATTTTTTTTTTTTTTTTTTTTTTTTAATCCTGTGCATACAGTCAGTATGCATAAATATATTTACACGCAACGTCTTGTTTTATACAACAGTTCATGTCCTAATTTGAGAAGATTTTGTCTGTGGGTCAGTGACATGACAGATCTAGTCATTTAAAAATAAATAAACAATTTATTCAAACAACGATTTGAATACATATTTTATATTATGTATTCAAACACTGAAATTAAATTGAAATCAAACATTGAAATTAAAAAGTCTTTTAGCGCAAAAATAAAACAGGAAATGATATCAGAAATGACGTCTGCAGACAATCATGACTGTGTCAAGGTCAATAAGTCTTTTAAAATAAACAAGTCTTCAGATAGTTTGGCTTTTTTATGGTATGGCAAGGTTAATGAACTTGATATTCATGATATTTATGACTTAATATTTGCAAAAACTGCAAATATCATAAAATATCTTTTTTTTTTTATTGGAAAATATATTTAAAATATTTTTGGGATTACATAAAGATGTGATCATTCAGGTGTATTCAGGATGTGTGGAGAAAAATTTGTCATTGCTTGGTTACACCATATGACACCACAGTCGTTAAATATATATTTTCAAAGTCATATGAAAACATGAATAAAATATTTTTAAAAATGTATATTTTTATTTGTAATTTATTTTTGTCTTTGACCCTGAAATGTAAATTACTCTCTCTTCTAAGTTTATTTTAGTTTACGGTCTCATTCAATTCAACAGCACTCAACAGCATTACTCTTGTATGATATTATTTAAAGTCCCCCTGCAGTCAATAATTGTATGCCTTAAAATTCATCTTTAATCACCAAAATGACATATTTAAACATTTTTTTTCCTGTGAAAAGGAAAAAAAAAAAATCATTCATACCTTAAAATAACCTGAATGTAACTCTACACCCTTTCCTCATTTAGTATATACGGAATCATGAATATGCAAATGAGCCACGCCTCCATTAAATCACATAAACTTAGAATACCTGATCTACTCAGTCAACTTTACTGTAGTAAATGCTTCATTATGGCAAGTGGAAATACTGGTTTAATTCAGTCATATTGAACAAGAAACTGATTCAGAAGAAGTGCAAGAGTGAATTATGGGCTCGTCTACATGCCGATGTATCAGAATGGTAATGCATTTTACGTATCGTTTTACGTTTTACGTACTCTACAACGTCGTACACATAATGGTTATTAAAGTCCCCCTGTAGTCAATAATTTTATCCCTTAAAACTCTTCTTTGATCACCAAAATGACATATTTAAACTTTTTTTTTTCCTGTGAAAAAATTACTACTTGCCTTAAAATAGCTTGATTGTAACCCTTGCCTCATTTAGTATACACGGATCAATGAATATGCAAATTAGCCCCGCCTCCACTCACTCGTGCAAGCTCAGAGATCCACTCGGTCAACTTACTGAGGTAAACGCTGCACAATGAAATCACTCTTTACAACATCGGACACATAGCGGACTGTTATCAAACGGCTTATAATGTATTGCTAATGTTACACAAACCATGTTCCCGTTCGCCATCTCAGAGTCAGACAGCTGCTTTCTAACAATCAATATCCTTACAAACGCTTTGAACAACTCAGAACTTCAGTGGAGAAAGGCATATAGTTAATCATAACATCGTAATATACATCATACACCCACCATATTGTTAAATCTACATGATTTTTCATATCAACAGAAAAATATTCCGGGATAACCTGGCTTCTCTCGAGACTATCCTTCACAGCAATAGTTAATGATATGCTAAAGACCGCCCTCACGTTGACGTGATTGGTTACAACATGTTTTTGACAAGAACAAGGGTGATTTCAAACCACCTTTGAGACTTTTTCACTGCAAATACTCATGGTTTGTCTTAAAACATATTAAAAACACCACATAGACATATAAACAACGTTTAAAAACTTGATTTTCACCACAGGGCGTCTTTAAGTTTGGCTTGTATGTTGTTTTGGTTTCATTTATCCACCCGTTACAAATGCACGACGTAACTGCCATTAATCCAAGTTCTCTCATCAACTTGAGCAATTCCTGTAGGCACCTGAAATGTGTTGCGGCAGCAAGACGCAAGTGGTAATCACTTCCATGATTTGTTCTGCACTTGTAAGACAGATTCACAGACATTAACATGATATACTAAAGCCGTGTCATCGTTTGCTTGTGTGTGATTTACGATTGCTCGCTATCTGAGCCTATAAGCCGGACCGGTGTAGCTCAGCAGCTTTGAAATCCATAAAGACGGTGAATCATCTAGACACACGCTGATCTGCTCAGTGCCAGCAAGTGTTCAGGAAGATTTGACTTATCGAATCAAGTTTTGAAACCGACACCTTCTGTAGGGTTTGAAACCAAGAACCAGCTCTAATTCAGAGACGTTTCTATTTATGAACAAACAAATAAATAAATTGAATGATTTTCATGACATTACATCAATTTAGACAGAGTAACATACTAAATACTTTCACTGTTATCATGGTTTCCAAACAGTGAAACCAGTTTAGTACAATTAAAAAAACGAATGACATTTTTAGTGAAAGAATCAGTCTTGAAGTTGAATGCTGTGTTGGTTTGAATCAGTCTATTGACTCACTCAACAACTGAATCAGTGATTGTGTAATTAAAGCTAAACTTAAACTAATTTCTGATATGAAAATACTTATTTAAAAATACAGATTTGGTTTTGTTGAAATACATTTTGAGGGATAGTTCACCCAAAAATGAAAATTCTGTCATCATTTACTCACCCTCAAGTTGTTCCAAGCCAGCATGAATTTATTTCTTCTGATGAACACAAAAGATATTCTGAAGTATATGGGTAACCAAACAGTTGATGGGCCCCTTTGACTTCCATAGTATTTTTTTCCCCCCATACTATCGAAGTCAATGGGGCCCATCAACTGTTCGGTTACTCATATTCTTTAAATATCTTATTTTGTGTTCAGCAGAAGAAAGAAACTTGAGGGTGAGTAAATAATGACACAATTTTCATTTTTGGGTGAACTATCCCTTTAATGGAACTGTTAAGTCTGAACTAGGGTTGCACAATTAATCAAATTTCTAATCGTGATTACGATTACGGATGCCACGATTTCGTAATCGTTCGAAAGCACAATTATGTCACTTCAGAGTTCCTACTGGCGGTGCAAATGCAACCAGGAAAATGGCCCTAGGGGAACATTAGTTCTCAGGGAACCACCCTGGTGGCTAGTTCCTATAACGAAGTTCCTAGAATAACATGGTGCGAAAGCCCCTATTATTATTACATACATACAGTATGTTTATTTATTTTTTTTTTATTATTATTATTTAAAGTAACCAAACCAATGTATAGTTGACATTTGAGGCTTAATGCTATCGAAAAGCAGTAAAAAAAAAAAAAAAAATCAGTGTTTTCAGCTTTTTTATTTTTACATAAAAATATGGCATGCAGTTGCTTCAAACAGTGGTATAAAGCTAATCAAAACATCATTCAATGTAATTGTGATAATTGTAATTAATAATCGCAATTACAATTTCAAGGGAATAATCGACAATTATGATTTGTCATAATCATGCAGCGATAATTGTTAAATATTGTTGAATTCCTTGCGATTTCAATCCCTATTATCCAGCAGTGTTTGCAATTGTTTTTTTTTTGTTTTTTTTTGAAGTTATTAACCTTTCTTTTGTCTTTTGAAGATTTTTCCAGTGTCTAAAACACCACTGAGACCTCTTGTAGTCAGCTGGGGCCATGATAATGCTGCAAGGATTATTGCAGAAATACTTTATGTAATGTATTTGGTTATGTAATAAGAAGGCATGCTAAACCCCTCTTGTGTTCGGCACAGAGAAATTTCCCCTTTGGGGGGTGAAGTAGCAATAACTTGGTTATGAAATGTGTTTTCTAATTAATGAAAGTGTGCACAGTGACACAACAAACCCCCTACTGTGTTCCACCCACTACTGTTACTTTGGCACCTGTAAACAAACAAACAAACAAATGCGCAGGCTGCATTTACGAGCTGCTACTGTAAATATAGCAGCTAATTAAAATTTATTTATGTATTATTAATATGACTTTTTTTTTTTCTTTTTTTTTACCTTCTAGATTGAGGAACTTCTCTAGGTTTCTCAGCTCTTTCTTTCTGACACTCTTCTCCTTTGGTCTCTTTTTCGTTTTTCACATTAGATATTTTTTTAATATTTTTATAGGCTTTTACAGTTTAATGCCATCTTTTAAAGACAGAAAATTCTGTCATCAATTACACACCTTCATGTCATTCCAAACCTGTATGAGTTTCTTCCGTGGAACGCAAAAGAAGATTTTAAGAATGTTTTAGCTGTTTTTGTCCATACATTGAAAATCAGTGGGGTCCAAAACAAAACTGAACCCCCATTGACTTTTATTATATGGACAGAAAACAACGACAACACTTTCAAAAGGTTTTCTTTTGTGTTTCCCAGAAGAATTGCAAAGAAATGCATAGAGGTTTGGCGTGAACTAACCCTTTACAAACTGTAGGAATAGAATTGTGGCGCACACATTCAGAATTTCTCTGATCATAGATACAGTATTCAGTTTTCCTTTTTGAGCTTTGCATGCCCTGCCTTCATGTTTCTTTGAATAACTGTCACCTTGAGATGTTTCTTATTTGATTTGCGGTTAACATTAGCTTTAGCAATAAGATGGTTTGCATTGAAGCTGAGTTTTGGTCTCAACAGACTGTACAGTCATCCTCCAGGTTGTTGATTCAATCACATGCCTGTGGGCAAGATCCAGCTGAGATGTGCGTTATAAAGTGTGTTTTTGCACGCTTTTTCAAGTTTCTCCCATCTCTGCCCTGAAAGACTATTGCCTACATTGTGGGTATTCATGAACATTTAGATTTTGTCGCATGTCAATGTGGTGAAATTCAAATGTGTTCCACATTTTCTCATTTTGTTCGTGATGGACCTCGCAGTGTTCTGAGGTATATTTAGAGCATTAGAAACCAATATAATAGCAATCTGACACTGTGTGTATGTGTGTGTGTGTGCGTGTTACAATTCACACCATGTAATTGTTCCTTAGGCCCTGTTCAATGTGACAGGCAAACATCAGTATAAAAGGCCCCTAAAGCAGTGTAGAACAGATGTCTGTCTACCCCTGGTGGGAGAACGAGTGGAATATTTCTCGCTCTTTCTCACCCATAAACACCCACCAGCACTTGCAGACTAGCTACACAAACTATTAGACAGAGACAAAACTCCTGACCTTGGTTAATATGTGTGCAATGTCACAAACTTCATTGAATTCTTTCCGGATGGCTGTGTTCTCCAGAGAAGGATCCATCTTTATGGGTGAAGAGTGACATTCACAGCAAGCGAGGTAGATGTCCCCCCTTGCCATTGTTGTCAGGAAATACCTTAAAGGTTTGGTTATTTCCCATATGAACAGCATAATCCCTAAAATCCCTGGATTTCAGATTGCAGACAGAGATGGGGAATGTCTGGCACCATATTGAGATGAACTTCCTTGTGATTCCTTGGAAGGCAATTTGACCTTGCATAGGCCCTGAACATGAGCACCTGTAACCCTTAACCCATAATCACAGCCATAAAAATCCTGTTTGCCTGCATTACAATATGGTTTGGCAATACAAATGCTTTGCCCAAGAGACTGTGAAGGCAGCTGGAAAGATCACTGGAACAGATCTACCAACCACAAGACCAGCTGTTGTGATAACAAAATCCGGACCATCATTCAGGGTTCCAATTATCCTGGTTACATCCTATGGTTATCACATGGATAAAGCCCGATTATGCTTGCTTGCGAGGTACATGAAGATTTCACAGCACCAGAACCAAGCCTTAATAGTGAAGTATGTACGATTTTTTTTATGTTAAATACGTTCTCTTATCCCAGTTTGTTCATTGACTACTATTATTATGTCATTCATGGGTTTATCACCCTCAAAACACTGAGCCTCCAAGGTACCATCAAAACATTGTGAGCGGTCCGCTCAGATCCGGCAATCTCTTTCCAGCCAACCAATAGGGAGAGTTTGGGGCGTGGCTACTA
The DNA here is from genome assembly GCA_039654765.1 of Mylopharyngodon piceus. NCBI lineage: Eukaryota > Metazoa > Chordata > Actinopteri > Cypriniformes > Xenocyprididae > Mylopharyngodon > Mylopharyngodon piceus. Next base: position 8,010,075 of record CM077459.1, on the reverse strand, counting down.
TGACGTGGCTACATTTTACATGGGGAAAAACATTCAGCTTCGGTTAGGGCTGGGCGATTTTTCCGATTTTTCCGATTTTTTCGATTAATTCGAATTTACTGTTTTTGCCTCGATTTTATTATTTTTTTAAATCGAGAAATCGCGATTTTGAATAAAAATGTTAGCAAGCGTTACAATTAGACGTTGACAATACAGCAATGATAACCGTATTAGAAGAAGAAAATTATCCGACCTCATGATGGCGCCGGCGTGCCTGATTAACCGCTTTCATGTGACGCTCTATGAACGTAGAACACATCACTATTCTTAAGCGGCTGTTCATTCAGAAACGCGTTATAAAAATGAGACGCAGGCAGTGGAATGAGAAAAAAGGCAAAGTTATCAAACGCGAGTTGAGCTTTTTTTTAACTTGACCGCCGTGTTTTTAGAATGCTGTTTCATGGGTGAGACGCTGCAAAAGACGCGAGACACAAGTGCAACACCTAAACATGTCCGCCAAACATAAAAACAATAGGACAAATAGTGCAATGGAATGCAAACCTGTAAACCTGTTTGATATTTCATGTTTGCATGATGGTGACAGGCTGAAAGCTGCTGTTGTTTTCTGTTTTTACAAAGCATTTGCTGTTAATAATAGCCTATTATTGGTGTTATTTATTGCTATTACTTTTTGGCTAAGAAATATTTAGCATTTTCTTATTTTATATTATTTCTGAGTAGATATAGGATGTGTTTAAGATAAGTTTGTACAGCATTTGTCTTCATATTTCAGGCATATTTCTGCAAAGATATTTAACAAATTGTTTTACATTTACACCATGTTGATCATGTGTGGTGCACTTGGAATGGAAGTTTTAAGTTGACTATTTAAACAGTAAAAAAAAAAAATCGAAATCGTGAATCGGTCAATTGTTCTGAAAAAATCGAGATTTTATTTTTTTGCCATATCGCCCAGCCCTAGCTTCGGTTATAGAACTGCAAGCCAAAATTTGCCAGATTTAAAATGATAAAACGGGTGAAAAAACGAATGGGGCATAGCGATGCAACATGCTACAATGGACGCTTCAATACCATCCAGCAGGGGTCTTCAAACTCGGTCTTGGAGGGCCACTGTCCTGCAGAGTTTAGCTCCAACTTGCCTCAACACACCTGCCTGGAAGTTTCTAGTATGCTTAGGCCAGAGCTTTCCCTATCCGATATATTTTTTCCTCGTCTCAAGAAATATCTGCTTACACATGAAACCACTGAAACCGACTCAAAACAATGTAGTATACATGCCAGATCAGTATGTGGCGCTGTAATTCTGCCACAGAGATACACTAAAAATGGAGAATAAGACTTGAACATGCACATAAACCTTGTGCGCTGTATACAAACTTTAGTAAAGCTTGGTAATAAAGCTTTACTTTAGTAAAGCTAATAGGCTCAGTAGCTTCTGCGGCACAAACACAAGCATGTAGTCCGCTATTGTTGTTGTTGCTGTTACGTGATGTAGCAGTGTCTTACTAGGGTTGAGACGTGGGGTGATGTCGTCATCATTTCACAAAATAATACGGATTGGCTGTACACGCGAAAATGGCTCTGGGACCACTCTGGGACCCGGTTTTAAAAAATAGCGGTTTCAGGCTCCCAAAACGCCGGATCCGTCTGGACAAAACGCCTATACGATACAAAATTTTTGCGTATACAGCTAAACGCGTCTTAGTGTGGATGGGCTCTTAGTTAGACCTTGATTAGCTGGTTCAGGTGTGTTTATTGGGGTTGGAGCTAAACTCTGCAGGACAGTGGCCCTCCAGGACCGAGTTTGGAGACCCCTGCCATACAGCATCATCATGCACCCATTCAGAAAGACGAGGTTTGAAAATATGCTTTATTTTTGTGATTCCGCTACATGGCACTAGTGTCACAGAAATGACGTACTTCACCTTTAGACTTTTATATGATCTTGTTGTATCATGATTTTCGTACTTCTTAATATGAATACAAATGACTTTGTGACTCCTAGAGGGTTCCCAGTTACATCTTTCTCCGCTCTTATGGTGCGTTCACACCAGACGCGAATGAAGCGTTAAGTGCGAGTGATTTACATGTTAAGTCAATGCAAAGACGCGATAGACATCCTGCGGTGTGATTCCCGCAAATGAGGCGGCGCGAATTGAGCGTTTCGGGCGAATTGCGCGAGTTGAAAAATCTGAACTTTGGTTAACGCGGCGCGAATATTCGCCAATCAGGAGCTTTGTCTAGTAGTGACGTGATTACGACGTAGCGAACGGAGGCAGAAATCCGAAACAACAATGGAGGACAAAATCATCGTCGCTGTATGTGGATCCCCGAAGCTGTACGATACATCTTCGTACTTTTATAGAAACAGGAATAAAAAGGATCTTGCTTGGAAGAAAGTGAGTGAGGAGGTCGGACAATCTGGTGAGTTGTAAAAAACGCTCTTTACTCAATTTGAGCTATATATACGTACATATTGAGACTACAAGCTAGCTAAAGCCGGCAAATTGAGCTTATTCGCCGTATTTTACAACTACTTTCCCGCTGACGAGTTGATGTGTTTATTCAGAGGAAGTGTGCAGAAACGAGACTGGAGCCGCCTGGCAGAAGTCGCTCTCATGACGCGAATTCGTGTCTGTTGTGAAGTGAATTTAACGTGCGAATGAAGCGAGTAAACTCAAAATGTTCAAGCGTCCAACTACGCGCAAGTCGCGTCTGGTGTGAACGCCCCATTACAGCCCTGTCCCAAATGCCACACTTGATGCTGACTTGTGGTTGTCTGTAGGGTGTCCCATTTATCTGCTTCTTCGGTTTAGGCTGGTGGACTGAGGTCAGGATCCTTTCTATAAGGCCAGAAACTAGTGTGTGTATTAAGTCTGTGTGTACAGAACAGGATTAAGCACTACAAAGTGAATTGACAACCAAATTTAGCTGCAGTGTGTATGTGGACGGGATTCATGGAACTCGCATACCTGTATTGTTCCTTCGTAAGCGGTTTGCTGAGGCAGTTGGGTGATAGACAGAGGTGCACAAGTGATCTACATTGGTCTGACATTCCCTGGTCCATCAGGAATGCCAACAGGGGGTACTATAAATATGACAGAACTCCTTGCAGTGGTCTGTAGGTCTGGTGGAGTATCACAAAGCAGTCCTAGTGTGCTTTCTTCAAACGCGTATATACGTTTAGAGTCAGTGGAGTATTCTCTAAACCTAAAACGCTCATCCATGCTCAAGACATAACAGCAGATGGAAAAAGACTATACGTAAAAACTATGTGTTCTCTTTCTCTTTGCATTTTCCATCCTTCCTTTACATCAAAAACATACCAGGAGAGAAGAGAAACAGAGATGGAGGCTAATAGGTGTTCTCAGGTTGGTTCATTAGCATGCAGTAGATGCTGAGGTAATGAGCCAGCTGCAGTGCATGCATAGATTGAGGTGGTAGGGTGGTACTAAAATGAAGCGTCCCTCCAGAGGGAACTGTCAAGGGCCCCAACAATGACTACAACCGTAATTACTTCCTCCCAAGCTGTCCTTCCATCCCTCCCTCTGTGTTGAGGACTCGGATATGTTGATGATTTGATGACGATAAACAACCATCCAGGAAAATGGCAGTCAATTTTAGCTTTCACAGCCATTCTGACAGTCTGACAGTTGTGACTGCCATTCTTACCTACACCAGCATCTTTTATTTATCAGTATGTATTGCAAGTTGTCAGCCTATATGCTCTCTTACATTGTATTAATTTTGTAGCTGATCTGAGCAGGGGGTTTTTTTCTTTTTACACTTCTTGAATTGCAGGACATTTATTTGCAACCGCTTGACTGACTCACAGTATTTAGAAATGCTGATGCTGCAATGGAATGAATGTTGAAAAATGTCTAGTTAGCTTACTGAAAGTGACTCTGTTGTTGTATGAAATATTGATTTTACAGTGTATCCATCCATCTAGCCATCTGTTTGCCGGTACATTCTGCTGTCTGTCTCGGCAAACCATCCATCCATGTTCTTCCTTTGGGAATATTGTCTGTCTGATCACCGTCTGCATGTGGCGTGACTTGTGGCCAAGAGAAAGTAAACCAAAATCATATGCACAATCATAAGGTCGTGGTTTGATTCTCAAAAAAATCTACAAAACACAATCTAAATCAGTTGACCTGAAAACTCTATATATTTTCTTAGTACTTTCAGTGTAAATTAAGGCTGCAGCTAACTGTTTTGATAAACGATTAGCCTGTTGATTATTTTGTTTCATTTAATGGATAAAAAAAGTTTTATTTTTAGTATAGCTTCCAACTGAGTGAGCGAGCATTGTAGTCCTAGTTTGCCTCAAGGTTTGAGAAGGTTTAAGTTTAACCCTCTGGTGCTCTTTGAGTGTCGGTCAAAACTTGATTTTTTTTTTTTTTTTTTTTTTTTTTTTTTAAATGAAATGAAATGATTGTACTATATTTTAGTTTGATGATGTTTTTTATTTAATATTTTGCATTTTTAGGGGATTTTATGGTACTAAATTATATTTATGCAATTGTTATAATCCATTTATTCACTTTTTGAGCATGGACCTGAAATGAAATTTCTCATTTAAACTTTCATAAATCTTGAATGCTTTGGAGCAGAGACTTAAGTTTGGTCTCTTTTTAAAGACAACACAAGGCAGATTATTGTTGAAGTAAAAAAAAAAAAAAATTTAAAAAGTGAACTTAAAAAAAGCATTAAAAAATTTACATTTATTGTAATGAAAAAATGCTAAAAAATACTGTTTTCAGTTTCTATATGAAATATATATTTTACAAAACATGTTTTACTCTAAAACTAAGCCATACATCTAAACAAGTTGTGTTCCAAATTTGGGGCTGATATATCAAAAAATGAGCTTTCAGTAAGAATTTCCAATAGATGACATTTGTGTCCCATTCATTTCCAATGCGGTCATTTTTCACCGTGAACAATACAATAAACAAAGTATTTTTTTCAGGAAGATTTAACCTTTGCGAATCATGTCCATGATTTTGCTTTTGCGTTCACACAGCAAGTGCTAAAACCTTTACCAAGTTTTGTACCACTCTGATAAAGTAAAAAATTCTAAAAAAAAAAAAAAAACGTAAAATGTTTTGGTCAAAAACGACCCAACAGCACCAGAGGGTTAACCAAAGGGGGAAAAAAAAGTCTTTAAACATACCAATTCTTTGGTCTCAGAGTTAAGCCTTGGACCAAGGCGATTTCTCAGTAGACAAACAATATTGATGGAATAATTTAGTTTAGGTCTTATCTTTATATGAAGAACTACCTCTGCATTAATTACATTGGTTAACCACATTTCCAAACAGAGCGGTCAACGAATGACCTTCAACAGAAGTTGTGTAGCGCACCTTTGAAGGAGAGACTGCGCTGAGGTGGAGCGAGACCTCCTACAGCGCTGTCTGTTTTGAACATGTTTGACCACTCAGAGGTTGAAGGGATTTTTGACATGTGCTCTTTCTGCTCGGCAGGAGGTTATCACATACAGTACAGACTCGACCCAATTAAACCCACACGCATGCAAATGCATGCGCACACCCTCACGCCATTCCCCAGTCCACTCGTGGCCTTTTGTCCCTCAAACACGATACTTTTTTCACTCTTCTTGCCAATATACAGTATTTTAATGACCTTCACTGTATGAAAGTAAAAAAGTTTAAAATAATCAATGCCTTATAAGTTTATAAACCTTTAAGGCCAATTCTCACTGCACCGACAGACTGCAACAGACACTTCGACTGTCTGTGTCTGTTGCCATTTGTCGGAGCTTGTTTTCACCGATTGAACATGCTGAATAGGTGTTTGTCGGGTCGTAGAATATCTGAGAAGTGTTGTACTATAATCTGGTGGTTGTCTGCATTGGTCAGCGTCTTTTGGTGTTGTGTAAATTGGCCTTTTATGCCCCTTTTTACAAGATGTAATATAAGTCTCAAGTGTCCTCAGAATGTGTCTGTGAAGTTTCAGCTCAAAATACCCCACAGATCATTTATTATACCATGTTGTAAATGCCCATTTTTGAGTGGAAGGAAAAACATGCTGTTTTCGTGCATGTCTTTAAATGCAAATGAGCTGCTGCTCCCCGCCCCGCTTTCCAGAAGAGGGCGGAGCCTACAGCTCGTGCCTCGGATACTCTGCCAAAAACGAAAAAACATCTGTTTGGTTTTGATTATCATCTCTCACGCTCACGTGACATTGCAGTTCTTCATCATCATGAAAGTTTAATATCTGCATGCGTTTTAAAGCCATATCAGTCTAAACTTCTGATATTTGGTTTTCTGAGCGCACACGGACAGAAAGCTGACTGCGCGTCGTGTGAGTATTAAACTAAGTTCTCTTTCACGTGTTATTGCACTTAAACTGTCAAATACACACAAGGTTATGCCAAAAACACACAAAGTTTACATAAACACAGTTAGTTTGTCTGTGAATGTAAACGGCAAGTAAAGAAATCTCATTTGTATATTAGATCTGTGTATTAAAATGAAAGCAGCATAATAAACAGTACCTACTGCTATATATGATGTTAATATGAATCAAACAAAAGAAAAACAGAAAATCTCTCACTGCTTGTGACTGAATAACTTTAGTAGCTTTAATAAGAATACATTTCTTACTTGAATGCTGCTGTTAGATGCTCTGGCGATGAGATAAACATGGCGGACTGTGTACAGCTCAGTGAGGGCGGGGTCTATGCTAATAGGGCAGAGTCCGTCAGCAGTCGTGGGCAGGGCCTAAGCATTTGTGACGTCACAAAAGCTACAATCTGCAAACGGCTTGTTTTGAGACGCTGCTTATGATTTATGGGGATTAAAAAAGAGGAGTGGATGGATTTTTATCATTATAGGGTGGTTGTGTACACACTGCCGACATATTTATGTTCAAACACCATGTAAAAGTGAATTTTGCATAATAGGTACCCTTTAAATCAGCACCATTTGGGGGAATATTGTTGGTCCACATATTCTGGATAAAATTAGTCTGTCTTGCCAAGAATGCTTTGCCTTGCTGAGATTTATCAGAGAAAAGTTCTTCTGGGTTTTTTTTATTTTTTTTTTTTTATTTAATTGACAAATCAAAGTGCCTCCTATATTACCTTTTAATTAAAATCTCTGTTAATTAATTTACAGTCAGTTAGCAAAGACAGATTGTGACATTGTACAAAACCAATATCCTTCCCCTTGTGGTTCTCGCAGTCTTAGAAATTAGTTTTCAATTAAAGAGGCGATCTTGACTTCCTGTATCCCTCTTGATGTAGCGTCTCTTCATTCCGAGAAAGTCATCTAATTCTCACATGAAAGTAGCTGTTGAGAGCTCATTAAGGAAAGCACCTCACCGCGGTATCCCATAAGCCCTTGTGATGGTGGTAAATAACTCATACAGAACAATGGAACAAAAACACCATTAAAGAAACAAATGAAGTTGAAGAATAGATTGGGGAAGTTCGGAGCGCTTGATTAATTTCACTGCACCATATGTGCACGCTGATATCGGGGATCTATTGAGCTCTGAGATCGAGCCTTCCTTGTTTAGCCATTCTAACCCTTAGGCACTTGGCAACAATAATCGATATATTTCGACTCGTTATTCAAATTTAAGTTGACCTCATGAATTATAATGGAACTTGAGCTTGTAATTACCTTGTTTATGTGTGGTGAATGTGTATGAAGGGCCCAGTTGTAGAGGGGGTCTGGAGGGCAAGAAAGCATTGACAAGCGAGCAGCAAAAATAGTTTGGGAAATTTTTAATTAAAGCTGACAAGAAACGTGGTTGTTTTTCTAAGACATCTGAAGGGAACTCATCTAGAATTCACCTGGGAAGCAGCAGAAACTACAAGATGAGCATTTCGTCAGCTATGGGCTCTTCTGGCCAGAGAATCTTGTAAAACACACTTCAAACTCTCACTACTTCATGTAATTTGTCTTCTAACAATGTCCAGCAGTATATATACATGCATCAAAGGAGAATTGTCTTTTTTTTTTTCTTTCTCTGAAATGTCACCTCAGTGTAATTTCCATTACATTGTTTCTTTTTGAAGTGTAAAAGATATTTGGAACAAAATGGCTGACTCCTTTGTCTTGACTAATTTTATAGCTAGCGTATAGCCTGAATACACACAATTAAATAATGTTTCCACAATTTTCGCATAATTTAACAACTTGATTGGAAATGATGCACAAATCATGCTTTTTATTTGTTCACACATCAAATTTCTCATAATTCATCTCAAACTCGTCACTGACCCTGTTGCATCCAAGGTAAAAAAAAAAAAAAAATTATTTAAAGGGATAGTTTACCCAAAAATGAAAATTAACCAATGATTTCCTCACCCCCAAGCCATCCTAGGTGTATATGACTATCTTTTTTCAGTTAAGCACAATCGGAGTTGCATTAAAAAATATTCTGGCTTTTCCAAGCTTTATAATTGGAGTTAATATTAGCTGAGATTTTGAAGCCCAAAAAAACCCGCATCCGTCCATCATAAAAGTAATCCATACGACTTTAGGTAGTTAATAAAGGCCTTCTGAAGCAAAGCAATGCGTTTTTGTAAAAAAAATAAATATTTAAAACTTTATCCACCTTATTCCTGACTAGCCTACTGCGTTTCGAATTATGGGTTCCACTTCCGGTTTGGGGAACTTCCATTTAAAAAGACTGAAACGAATCGTTTCAAATCATAAGGTTGCCCTACAAATAAAGCTTATCCGTCAGTTTGACTGAATGAGCTGTCAATTTTTCTTATTTTATTTTCAGAAACCATGAGAATAACGTAACGCTTGGTATTTTAACATAACATGTTATGACAAGAATATCTATGGCAAGAGCTCTTTTCAGTCAATGCTTTCTATCCTCGTGATTATTTTCTTTTGTTCATTTGCATTCTGCTGTAATAGTATGAAAAAGGACAACATATACTGAACATTTCTGGTCTGTTCTCCCGATATAATTTACGATATATCCCATTAATAATTCACTGGAATGCACGAAGAATCTCTCGTTTTTCTCCTCAAAGCCTCACGTCTCTTTCCAGGTTTGTTTTCACAGGTAAATACAATTTATTATCTGTAAAAATAATGGAAATCACTTTGAAATAGTATCACGCAATGCTGAAGTTCATGAACATTTTTTATTAAGGCAACATTACATAATACAGATATATATATCACTATAGTTATATTTAACCCGTCCGTTATTGCTGTGGAAAGAATCGCGCTTTTTCATGGCCTGTTGAAAGTACCTTGTTGATGCTTTTACACTTTTAAATGTCCTTTTTAATGTTCGTTGGTTGAAGGGTGAGTAGAATAATGTCATCTCATTGTACCCAGTTTAAAAATAAAACGCATTATTGCGTTCATAGAGCGAGCCTTTCACTGACTGTTTGCAGCTTAACGGAAGTTACACCCATAATTCGCGCAAAGCATCATGGGGCGTAGGAATAAGGTGGATAAACTATAATAACTAGCTTCCAGTAAACGACTGTACGCTTCAATTTACGGTGGAAGAGTAACCCCATACCTGTCGCATGACCTATTGACGAACGCGTAAGCGCAGAGGATAAAACAAAACACCGGTCACGAATTAGAAGTCTAAAATGAGAATTTTTAAAGAGAAATGTCGGTTTGAAATCTGTTGGTTTTAATAAAAATCAACCTATAGGACATAAAAAGTACATGTAGTAGAAGAAACACTCATCTACTATTGTTAATTTGATAGGACTTAAGAAGCCTTACAGTTTTTTCAGGTCGATATTTGCTTGGAAAATTTTAGCTTCTAGACATAGAAAAATGTCCTAGATATATTATCATGTTAGCATTTGATAGCACTGGGCACATCATGCCCAAGCAGGTGTTTTATACACATTCTGATCAACTGAACATTGGCTATCAAGCCAAGAAATCAATAATGTAAACAGTGTTCGCATGAGGTATCAAAAATAAGATTCATTATTGGTGCATGAAAGAATCTAACATTTGACAAGCTCAAGCAACAGTGAACAGATAAGTACTTAATGACCGAAAAAGTCTTAAGTTGCAGTTGTATAACCTTTTGGGAAATTCTGTCAGATTAGCTGAAATGTCAGGGTTGAGTCAGCAGTGAGGTGTTTAACAGGAACAGAAAGATGAAAATGAGTGAAAGTTGTGGGCTTGTGAAAGCATGAGTGGAAGAGAAGAAGGGCTGGAGTGATCGAAACGTTCAGCATCGAGACTCACAGACTTTTACATGAGTGCTCCGAATGAAGCTAATGCACTTGTGAGGATTTTGTATGTTCTTAATGCTTGAACTTCATAAGTGTTTCTCAGAAGTATGTTTCCAGAATAGATGCTCGACTCATTGTCAGTACAAGATCTTGACCAAAAATTTATGCACCTCTTAATGGAAATAAATGTTGTGATGTAACAATGCAAGAGGTGAGCACTCTTTAAAGTCTTCTCCAGCACATCCCAAAGACTTTTAATGAAGTTAATTTAGCAAAACTTGCAGATTTTTATTTTGTACTTATTAATTTTAATTGCTCTTAACTTGAAAAATTTTGAGTATGCTCATTTATACATTTTACTTAAAATTATCATGTAATCTCAGTTAAATTTAGTAGTGGAAACGTGGCTAGCTTTAACTCGTTAATTCAATAAATGCTATCTTGCTAATTGGTGACACAATGCTTTGATAGCATTTGTATATCATAGCACTTGCTGAATGAGTTCAGCAATAAAAAATATTTAACATATATCTGTTCTCAAACTAAGCTCATGCTTCAATCGTCACCATGATGGTAACCCTAAAAAAAACCAACAGAAACTCTTCTAAACTAGCATAACAAAACTTTAAACACTACTAAATCTCCCACTTAACATTAATCTTGCACCAAAGACATTTTAGCATTTACTCTCCCTTTTGAGTGTCATGGCAAAGAAAGCTGGGAAATAGAAATCCCAGCCCAGTTTCAGTTAAATTTAAGTTTGTCTAAATCAAAAGAAACAAGTTCATAAAACTCAAAACAATGAAACAATTCAGATTACTTAAAATGTGTCAGTTTTGTGAACACAAAAGAAAAAGAAAGTTCTAAATACTTATAAAAGTTAATTTGATTGAACTAATTTAGTTAATTTAAGTTGGCTCTACTCAAGCCAAAAGATAAAAATGTGTTCCAGTGCTGGAAATTAGAAAAGTAATCAAATGTAATTAGTTACATTACTTTAATAAAGTAATTGAAATAATTACACTACTTATTACATTTTAAATAGGGTAATCTGTAACCTATTACATTTCCAAAGTAACCTTCCCAACACTGATACCAATGATCTACTAAAATAACCTTTCATGGCGTATTGCTTTGCTAATGTCTTTCACCTTATTTCATAAGAAAGAAAAGAAACTTTTAAAAAATGTGAACAGTCCGATATCTGTTGGAATCTACACCAAAATGTTTCTGCTTCGTAAAACAAACCAAACAAACAAATAAATAAATATATACCTCACACATTTTTCCATTTGCCCCTAAAGCCCGCAGAGACGTGTAATAGTCTTTCAGGGCGTGTAAGGCTGTTTGCCCACCGCGGTGCGCCACATTCGCTCGTGTAGGATAAATGAGGCTGTGAGAGACTCAAGCTGTGGGAGATCGTATCCCAGTCCATCGATCCAGCCGAGAAGACGGTGCGGCTCACACACACACACACGGACACCAGGCCTCCCTGCCTCTTCTCCACCTGGTTTCCTCGCCGCGCCGCAGAGTTTAAAGATCGCTCGATCCTCTGATAGCTTTATCTCCAGCAGAGAGGGAGGTTTTACGATGAGTGGAAAACGGATGAGTGGAATGAAAGAGTGGATAAATAAAAGTTTCCGTCTGGATTTTACCACTTTCGCTCCCGTTCTCAGTGGGAGACCAGATCTGATGCTTCACTTTAAACAGGCTGCGCTCTCTTATCATTCTTATTCAATGAAGATAGAATATTGCGCCCTTGAGTCCTATGCATACATATATGTTTATCCCATACCACAAGGGAGCAGTAAGGTGTAAAAAAAACAAAACATCATATTCTTCTAGAAGTGTCCTTCCTAACCCCAGCGGTGATGTTCTTACTCCAGACAGAAGCGGGGAGCTCCTCTGCAGTGGATCTGCTCTCTGATGGCTTCAAAAGAAGATGTGTTTTGAGTCTGAAATTTTGAGCCACGGGAAGCACACAGTCTCCTCCGTCAGCAAGCAACACAACAAAGCAAATTCATGAAGCTGCAGAAGAGCGCGTGCATGATACAGCAGTAATGCAATCACATTCGCAGTCACTAAGCAGGTTCCACGTGATATTCAGGACGCAACGTGACAAACCCCAAATATATGCAAGAATATCTCACTTCATCTTACTAACCCCTTAATATCGGAGTAAATTAATTATTTTAGAACAGATAATTTATCGTATTTGATAAGGTACGGTTCAGGTTGTAAAAACTACATATATATCTATGTAATATGAGCAATATCACACGAGTAGCCGTGCGATATGGTTGTATATCAGCACGGCTGTGATTCGGCTGTGATTCGGCCAGAACTACTTCCTTCCGCCACGGATTCAAATTGCAAGTTGACAGTTTGACCAAGCCTCCGTTACTAATTCTAAAACGTCACTTTAGGACTAGTAATGGAGGAATGTTGAGTCGCTTCATTGAAACTCATTGTATTTTGTACTGTATTAGAGAGAGAGAGCATTACCTGTGTCTGATATAACATTCATTCCTCAGGGCAATGTCCATAATATCCTATCCATTATAAAAATCCTTTGTATGTCCACTGAAGAAAGCATTCTTTGTATTTGTCCTTTTTACAGTTAAGGGAATTTTCCATAACGGCGCTAAAACAACGTCCTTTGTGAAAGTCCCTTTCAATTTAAAAGTCTCCTGTGACTGACTCATTCATTCGTAAAGTTTGCCACCGTCTAATGGCGTTTCACTCAATCCATATTACGCACCAATGGACCCTTTCTCAATACCAAATACAACATATTTATATAAAATAATATTTATTGAACAACAATATTTAAATTAACAACATTAGCCATTATAAATGACAATAGGAAATAAACACAATTGTACAATTCAGTCAAACGTTCATAAGCAGTGCTCTCCAGAATGTAAGTTAAAAATAGCCTTAATATTAAAATATTAAATTTAACATAGCCCAATTCAGTTTGCTCAGGAACAATTAACAGATTAATAAGACCAAAGATTGCCCGTTTTATGTTTAACCACTATAAGAGCCAGCGGCAAATCCCCGAAGCACTGGCCGAGATGAAGCTGTTCTCGGCGGGTACACGAGCACTGAATGGCTGCTGACGGCCTGGAGCTCACATCTCCGAAAACGTCTAAACAAATTGTAAAATATTCGCTATTATTAAATATGAGTCACATATTTCAGATCTAAACAACTACATTCTCACCTAAAAAACTCTTAACTACATTTCGTGGTACAACAAGTGTAGTATTTGTAAAAAATGCAGTGAATTTATTCGGCCGCCATGACAGTCCCTTCAAGCGGAGTGTTACAAACGGTGAAATGGTAGGAGTGCTATTATCACTAGAAAATCGCACGGCTCTCAGCCAATCAGATTCGAGAACCAGAAAACACATACCATATATATGTATATGTATGTATGTATTTGTGTGTGTGAACAAATAATACTAAACCAACGTTGACACTGTTATTTGTCTATTAACCAAATAATTTTGTGTTTTTTCTCCTTTTTTTGTATTTCTATTTCAAAATATTAGTAATGTCCGTTAATATAGTTATTTAATGATGTGTAGAAATCCTTGCTGGGCCTGATGGAGGAAGTTGGGTTTTGTTGCGTAACATTACGGCATTAATGACAAGATAATAATGGAAGCGGTTTGCATGTGCAAACCGCTGTGGTTGCCGCTGTTACACAAGCGCGTAGATCGGTCCAAGAGCCTCTGGGTCTGTCTGTGCTAATCTGTTCAGCAGCAAACATCTGCTGCGGCTTGAACCAGGAATCCCTGATCACACCCGCAAAGACACACGCCACACTCCGTATCCATGCATTCGCAAGCGGTGTGTATTTACTCACACACAATGAGAGGTTAAAGCTCATTTGTGAGCATGAACCAGCTTATGGACAGATTCCTGGAGGAACTCAGGGAAACATTATGGAAAAGCCCCTTTTTAGTCTCACAGGCCGTGTAGAGAGGAACAAAATAAATGCGAGCAGATCATGTGCAGAAAGAAACCTGGTGGCTACAAGCACCCCATGAGAGCCTGTCTGCTCCATGGTGTAAACATCTCACCATGAGCCCTGTTATTGATTCCTCACAACCCTCGTGTAACGGCAAACCTCCATTATCTTTTTTAAAGGGGTCATATCATGGACACAGCCAATTGCCATTTTGATTTGAATAAAAATCTGCAGTGAAACATGAAACTAAATTGACACTGTATCTGTCCAATCAACAGGCTTACTTCAAGTAACGCCCTTTCTGTTTTGTAATTTCCTGTTGTGTTTTCTGAATTGTTGTGTTATCTGATTTGTGATTTTCATTGGCTCTTCAGGGCCACCGTAGAAATCACCTGTTTATCTACACTGGAATACGCAATAGCATGAGCATTAGCTTGACCAGCTTTTTTTATTTATTTATTTATTTTTATTTTTTTAGGTTTTTTTAGATCGTTGTTGTCAGATTGGTGTTTTAACATACACACCAAATATAATTTGGCTAGCAGTTTTGAAGATTTTGAAGCTCTTTTTCTGTTCGAGGACTGCCTCACTTGAAAATAGTTAGATTGTTGTCAAGATGCCCGCCGAATGAACTGACTTGCCTTACATGGACTTTATGAGCTCATTAACATGTGACTGCCTGCTCGTATCAATGCTTATTTACTATGCTGGAGATTAGCCAATCATAACAGAGCTCATTTACATAAAATATAGTGGTCTTAAAGGTATGATAGTTTTCAAATCCACCCTTTAATTAAATTTAAGACTTAAAAGCTTTAATTAGTGGTTATTTACTATGCTGGTATGCTGAGATTAGCCAATCATAACAGAGCTCATTTAAATGAAGTCGTAAAGGTACAGTATCATTTAAAAACAGCTTTAATTTAAATGCCATTCTTCAATGTTAAATCAATGCTTATTTTCTATGCTGGTTTGCTGAGATTAGCCAATCATAACAGAGCTCATTTAAATGAAGTCTTAAAGGTACAGTATCATTTAAAAACAGCTTTAATTTAAATGCCATTCTTCAATGTTAAGTCAATGCTTATTTTCTATGCTGGTTAGCCAATCATAGCAGAGCTCATTTAAAAAAAAAAAAAAAAAGCCTTAAAGGTACATTATCATTTAAAAACACCTTTAATTTAAATGCCATTCTTCAATGTTAAATCAATGCTTATTTACTATGCTGGTTTGCTGAGGATAGCCAATCATAACAGAGCTAATTTAAATAAAGAAGCCTTAAAGGTACATTATCATTTAAAAACAGTTTTAATTTAAATGTCATCCTTAAACATTTAATCAGTGCTTATTTTCTATGCTGGTTTGCTGAGGTTAGCCAATCATAGCAGAGCTCATATACATAAAGAAGTCTTAAACGTACAGTATCCTTTAAAAACAGTCTTTAATTTAAATATCATTCTTCATTGTTAAATCAATGCTTATTTTCTATGCTGGTTTGCTGAGCCAATCATAACAGAGCACATTTAAATAAAGAAGTCTTAAAGGTACAGTAGCCTTTAAAAACAGAAATTTCAGTCTTAAGATTAATTCTAAAGGTCAGTGAGTGTTGAAATTGGTCATGTAAACCTGAGAAACCTTGACTAACATTAGAAATGGAATTCAAAGAAAAATATAGGGTGAGTGCAGGTACAGTAGGGCACTTCAGTGTATCTACTCTATGTAGTGTAGTTCATATTTTTAGCTATTTAAATTGTATTATTTAAAGGGCTAAGTTGTTTAGCATCATATTTTAAAACAACACCAATGACAAATGCACTAAATGCTACAAAAGTGTAGAATATGGCATCTTTAAGGCAGAAAAGCATGAGAATTTTTTCCCTGTAGTAGTAGACAGACATTAAACCTTATACTGAACATTTACCTAATACCCACGTTATGGTGGAAGGGATGACAGTAGGTGGCCCAGTTTGTCACACGTGACTGCGTTTGCTTCAACAACCAAACACTTGACTGTCTGCACACGTCGCCAAACCTGTCAGCAGAGTCTAATTGACATTCAAATGTATGCATGCACCTCCTCAAAATTTGATCACCCCTACCAGGGGGAAGGTATCGTAGGGCTGAGCAGTAAAGGTCTTTTGGCAAAAATGACAGACGCCCACGTCCAAAAGCATGTATGTGTACACTACCGGGAAAAACACCAGTCCTGGAAGTTGCAGCGGCGACTCATTGTGCTTTTGAAGCAAACTCCTGCACAAAAAAAAACAAAAAAACAGCAAAACCCCTGGCCGCCCCATCAACAGAATTTAGCAGCACTGTCGTGAGGGATCCAGATTTCCCGCAGCCTGTCAGTGACGCGTCCAGAGTGGGACGGGGACAACGAAATGGGGCCTGTCAGAAAAAACATCCTCCTGGACGACAGGCCGAGAGCATTGCAGATCTAGCGGTGGCGAGAAAAAGAGACAGTCAAAACACAGCAGTGTGACTCCACTGGGGCTTGTGCTGCCGTTCCACTCAGATCTATTTTTAATGCCTCAAACTCCACGTCAGCAAAAGGAATGCATAATTATAGATTCTTGAATAATTCATGAGGGGCTCATTAGAATAAGGAGGCGGTTATGGGAGCCACATATGTGCAAAGCCTTAGGAAACTTTTTCATTTGTTGTTTATTTTTTAGGTAGTATCCACATTTTAGGTAGCATTGTCCAAAACACATCTCTGAGAGTATCTATCTATCTATCTATCTATCTATCTGTCTGTCTGTCTGTCTGTCTGTTTGTCTGTCTGTCTGTCTAAAGTTAAAAACTATCTATCCATCTATCTAAAGTTAAAATCCATCCATCCAAGACTTTCAAACAAGACTTTGTCAAACCAACATTCAAAGTTTGTAGTGACAAACTTTCTAGTTAAACAATTACAATTGTATGATTTTTCTTTTAGTTTTAATAATTTTCCTTCTGCTTTCCTGCATTTAAATTCAAACTGCAATCACAATCCAATCCTGAATGGCACACAACTCTACTGACTGCAAAGACACCACCTTGCAAACACTCTTCATTATTATCTGTCCTTAACTAGTAAGAGAAGCTGCGACCTAGGCTCATTGTGAAAATGCGCCTATACCTACTTTAGCAAAACTCCAAATACCTGTACTGTACATAATTTTCACTGCCTTATTCCTTTTCACCCAGATTATGATTACAGTGGCAAAATATTGATTACAAATTAATTTTCAGTTATGTAATCGGATTACTTTTTCAAGTAACTAGTAATGCATTACTTTTAGATTTACAACAAAATATCCGAGTTACTTTTTCAAAAAAGTAACGCTAGTTACTTTGTTTTCCCATTTAGAGACTGACACCTCTCCTGTCCCCAATGCAATATTGTAACACAATACTTTTAAAAGTAACTTTCCCTAACATTGGTTGTGACCTCAAAACACTTTCACCATAGTGTATGATTTGTAAACTGATAGATTTTGACGTTTGTCACATAACCATCTCCATTTGTATGGCTTTTCTGGTGTAGTAAACTTGCTCTGTAGTTCACCTGATACAGTGTCGCACTTGTAATATGGAGCGCTATGTCCCGTGAATCACGAAATAAGTCACGAAATAAGATCTCAAAGACTTGTAGAAGCAAATAAAATGGCATTGGTTGCTTCAGCAAATGCATGTTTTATCTCATGTTTGCTTTTTTTTTTTTCATTTAGGATAGGGTTTAGTGTAGGTGGTACGTTATTTTCAAATGCGATAGAGCATTAACATTTTAGCGCCACTCACTGGGCATTTTTTTTACTTTGAAAGTGTCGCGAAACGTGCAAGAAGCAGTGTAATATAATTTTGCACAAATGTCACCACAGGCACATTTTTCCAATGAGCCTGGTTTACAACACTGATACTAGTCCCCTAAACCATTTCATACCCTGAGACACATTTTTCCCATTATTTTCATTTCCATCATTTTTTTTTTTAAATTATTTTTGGAAAATGCTAAACATATCCAGAAGTAGAGTGTTCTTAATGTGATGCCTGCCTGGGGAGAACCTGGATATATTTAAACAAAATGCACAGCAGGTTCACAACCACAATGTGCTAAAATGTAATAAAACCCCTCTGAGCATCATTTAAAGCAAACACAAGATGATTGTCACTGAAAATTCACTAAATTCTCGCAAGTCATGAGCCAACAGGCACAAAGAAAAACTGTCCTCAAGTTTGTGTAAATATACAAAATTAACTACGACAAAATGAGAGCTGCAGAAAACTTATTTCTTTCACCAGGAGCAATAAGAAGAGTCTGTGCACCTATCAGCTATGGCTAAGTGAAAGGAATTTGTGTACTGCTTATTCTTCAGAGTGAAGTTTTGGCAGTATGATCATAACATTGAGATATCAACAATTTTAACTAAACATTGTTCCCTTTCAAACATTTTATGCTATTAAATTTCGCAGGTCTTGTTATATAAAGTAGTAGGGCTTTTAGGACTGCTTATTTATCTGAATTGACTAGTCATAATATCAGATCTTATTTTTTTGACCTTATGCTTTATCATTTGTTATTAAGTTTTTCATTTTTAAATCACTACTTAAAATAAATGAATAAATACTATAAATCGGATCAAAAATCTTATGCATGTATTAGGACTGGGACAATAAGTCTATTCTCGATTCGCGATACAATGATTCTGGATTCAGTTTTTTAACAGCAGATGGCACTCTAGGCTAGTTTTTAACTACACACTCAAATGCTCACGAAGAAGAGTGCTGGAGAGCGCTCGTCATGTAAGTGGTTAAATTTACTTGCACCTCGGCTCAGAATGCTTTTATGATGCGAGATTAATGTAAACACAGCCCACTGTGAACACCCTTGTACTTCGCTTCAACCTTTTCAAACTTTATGAATGGTTATTTTAGGTTTAAGTGCTGTGTAAGGAATTGGAAGCAAGCAGAGTATGGCTGTTTCTAAAGCACGTAGTGCCATCTGCTGTTAAAAACTAAGCTCAGAATCGATTCGAGAGAGAATCGCGATACATTCGGAAAATTTCAGAATCAATCCAGAATCATTGTATCGCGAATCGAGAATCGATTTATTGTCATGTATGTTTTTTGTTTTTTTTAATATGGAAATCATTCAGTACCATGAACAGTATTTTTTGGTAAGAATGGTGACATAAAAATTGACAGTTATTAAAAAAAATGACAAAATATGCTATCCCTACTGTTCAGCTGGTCTTCAGACATGATGATAAAATTTTATTTAATATATATTAAATATATCTCAACTATTGGCAACTGCAATATATGCTAATGCATATATTAAATCTTGGGTCAAGGTAAATATTGTGTTTTTGACCATTATGATGTTGCTGTGGACAGGAGCCCTTTTAATTTTATTGATTGGGAAGGTGCACAAAGACTGAAATCGATACAGAGCGAGCGGCCGCCCTGTTGTCAGTTATACGCTGTGACTCGACCAAGTGTTCTTGAATTCTTATCAGAACAGATGGAGTCCACACAAAGAGTTTCGTTGAGCATTTTTCCTGTCGCATGGCTTTTTTCTTCTTTTTGATAAGGCCATTTCTTCTGCCCTTGGAATTAATACACTCTATCTTTGTGATAATGTCATGCGGTATGACGTCTGACTGTGATATGCTCTCTACATATATATTTTGTGCTAATGTCTTTGTGTATTATCATAGCTCGCTGGAATAGGTCACAGTGCTCAAAGTGCATGAAATTCTTTGCCTCTTGAATCTCATAAACAGAAGCCTTTGATTATGAGAGAAGACATTTTGGTTTTTCGTTTTTGGGGGTATTTTTATTCCTGTTTTCCTCATTTTTTTTTCTTTCCTTTATTTCTGGCTGCTGATCTCTGGTGATTGGATCCGTACTAATGGTCTTGCCGACTGTAGAGTTCGCTGTCAAGTGTCATTATTGTTTAATTAGCTGCGGCTGACATTTGAATGATATTCCCTCTCTGTCTCTCTATCATTTGGTAGGGCAGAGCACCTGAAGTGAGCGCTCTGAAAGGTGCAGGGCTTTATAATATATCCCTGTTTGGTACACCCTATATACAGAGGTCACCAATTAGCAGTTTTCAGTTCAGATCCAAACCCGAGACTGGTTCCACCCAGAATGTGAATCATTTATCATAAATTAATGTAATTATAGCAGCGTTTTTTTCTCCACATGGGGAAGCTGAAGCTGATATGGTTTTGAAAAAGCATTTACACTATTTTCACAAAGAGTTTAAATTTAGTAACTCTAAAATTGTCATATGGCATAACCATCATTTGAACAGTATTATAAAAAATGTATTGTATAACATATTTCCTTACACCTTGAATACAAATGAGTGCACACTTCTTAATCCTTAATCGTTTCAAATTAAAATGATTTTTACATTAATTCATGAACATCATTAAGCATTTGTGGAGTCGCACCACATGACATTTTAGAACCTGAGCTAACCTTGCCTTGTCCTAAATAGGTCAGATTTGATCATTTTAAATACTTATTGACCTTATTTTTGTGCATGTTTCTGCATGTTGGTTGCACCGCATGACTTTTGCGGACAAAAAGTTTATCAAATATTAACAACAAAACTGCTTCACTATTTAAAATATTTTTCTAAGAAATAATAATCAAAGATTATTATTAAACATGGAAATAATTTGTCGTTTTTATCCTATTGTTTACTATATTCATTTGCTAGGTCAGTGTTGTTGTGGATTTTGTTTCTTTTGCTGTTGTAGGCTGTAAGGACCTTTTGTAATAACTGAAATCATTTGGCGAAGTAATATGGAACTGTAATGCGGCCGGACAATTCCTGCCTGGAACTACTTTAGCCGTGCGTTTCCCTGAAAATAATTGCACACCTTAGAACGTTCGTCAACCAGTCAGATTCAACAGCCCCATAGTGTAAAATATAATATAATAGCACAGTTCCATTCAAGACATACAAACAGAATTTGCCGTTCCATCTCCTCTTCTTCTTCCTTAGCTTGTAAAGAGCCATTGAGTCACATGAGAGCAGCGGTTGTTCAGGAGCGTCTGTTGAGTGTCATCATGGATGAGGATTTGGTTGGGATGAGGTGGGGGTTTCTTACACTTCATTACAAACTAAAAACATTCACTGCATCCTCTTTGCAAATCACAGCATTTTTGGTTTATGCGCTTGTCAGTTTTCCGATACGCGTGCACCTTAGGATATGAAACATTCATTATCTTGTCTCGCACAGGCGTTGAACCCTCCCTATCTACCCGACAACTCGCGTTGCAGCAAACAACTTTGCTGAATCGTCTTTAGTGGTTTTTGTTTAGTTTGAAAATGCTTGCTCAACAATCGTGGAAGGACCTGAGGCATTTACGCTACAGATTTTTCTTTAGAAAGTCCTTGAAAGTGTCAAGAAGAGAGGGGAACCATGAAGCATGGCTTTGTAAGCCTGTAAACATTCAACACTTTGACTAATAAAAGTGTTAACTGTGTGGCGGATGTTTCGTAGAAACGATTTCCTTGAGCCACCGCGCTGCTCGTGCACCATGAAGCTCCACGTCACGAGTGATAAAGCAGAAAGGCCTTTAGGTTGCTGTACACCATCAATTTCACTCACAGTTTTGCTTATCTACTACACCTGATGCAGTTGGTCTTGAGAAATGAATGGAGCGCCTCACAGATCCGAGGGAAACATGCTTGTGTTTTGGTGTGTGAAAGGAAATGGCCTGTGAGAGGTTTTTTGTGCAATTGTGATTAAATTGTGAGCAAGTAAATTGCTCAGCCATGATGCAGACCAATGATTAGACCAATAGTTTTCTTTCAACCTTTTCTTTCTTCTTTTATTTCCCCTCTAGGCCTTGTAAAGCTCGGAGTCCACTGTGTCACATGTCAGAAAGTCGCCATAAAGATTGTAAACCGAGAAAAGCTCAGCGAATCAGTGTTAATGAAGGTAAGATTTCATTCTTCCTTTTGGAAATATCAGATTTACACACAAAAACGGTCTGTTCTTTCTTAAAGAAAAAAATCACTCCAAAATTAAAATTCTCTCATCATTTACTCACCCTCATATCTTCCCAAACTCTTAGGCTACGTTCACACTGCGATCATCAGATTTTCAGTGTGAACAGATCATGGTTCTGAACTGACCTGCATGCGCAAAAGAACGATACAAACGGGGTTGCTAGGTTTTTACCACAAAATCCACTCAATTGTTTCTCAAAACTAGTCCAAAACTAGCCCAATCGCATTCCGTGGGGTATCCAAGGTTGGGGAGCAATGAAATACATGTAACTTAAAGTATTTTGTATTTAAAACAAAATTTGAGTAACCGTTTTTCATTACAGTTCCATTTTAAATGGGTGGTTATCAAATTACAGTTACATTCGAAAAGTATTTTAGATTACCAAAGTGTTTACTTTGAATTGTAATCATTTATTTCATTTAAACATTAATGTAACCTGTGACGGACAATTAATGTAAACAGCAATTGGTGATTCTCCGAATCTGACAGACTGCAGAGCTACAGTTCTGCTCACAAGTTTCATACCCCTTGCAGAATATACAACATTTTAATAATTTTAATAAAATAAGAGGGATCATAAAAATTGGATGTTATTTTTATTTAGCTAGTACTGTCCTGAATAAGCTATTTCACATAACAGATGCTTACAAATATTCCACAAGACAAAATTACTGAATTTATAAAAATTGCCCCATTCAAAAATGTACATACCCTTGAATCTGATCTGTCATTACCTGGTTGATCCATTGCGATATTTGTTTGTGAGTCCCTTGTAATTGTAAAAAAAGGTAATTGTGACTTTTTATATGACAATTCTGACTTTTTTTCTCAGAATTGACCCTTTGCCGGGAGTTTGATTGACAAGCGATCTAACCAATCATAACGCCGAATTCGCCATTTTGTCCGACAAAGCAGTCAGGATTAACCTAGGTGGACTTGAACTTGAAAAATGATGTGTACTGACGTCTTTCCGCGTTTGAAAAACATTACTTCTGATTCCTTCTTGGGGCAGGTCTTTGTGAAGGGTCAATTGCAAGATTTAAACTTACAATTGCGTTTTATAAAGTCAGAATGAATTGGAAGATATAAACTCAATTGCAAGTTATAAACTCAGAATTGCGTGATTAAAAACTTGCAGTTCTGACTGTTTTTTTTTTTTTCTCGCAATTGCGAGTTTTTATCTCACAATTCTGACTTTTCTTGCAATTCTGACTTTTTTCTGGGAAATTGTAAGTTTATATCTCACAATTCTGACATCTTTTCTCAATAGTCCAAGTTTATATCTCACAATTCTGACTTTATAACTCGCAAATACAACTTTATATCACGCAATTCTGAGAAAAAAGTCAGAATTGTGAGATAAAACTCGCAATTACCTTTTTTTTGTGTTACATACTTAGTATTCCAAAGTACTTAGATTAAGTTACAAAACTTGGGTAGTCTAACAAAATACATTACACATTACTTTTTAAAGCATGTATTTTGTAATCTGTAGTGAAATACATTTTAAAAGTAACCTACCCAGCCCTGGGGGTATCCCGGTAAAAATCGCTATTGCGTTATTGCAGTCAAAAACGCTATTGCTTTATTGCAGTCTCTTCAACCCTGCGTAGTTGCAAAACAGCCCACGGCACCATTGAAAAAGTAACCCAATTCTGTGGGAAAATCGCGGACTTGGCAACGCATACAGCACGCTGTCATACGGAAGTAAACACTGAGGGCATTAAAGTAAGTGATTACGCGTTTATTTATAGTGTGATCTGCCGCGGAAGCCAGAAAAATTATGCGCAGGCAAAATGAAAAATAAAGACAATGATGTGACAAAAGAGAGCAAAAGAGAGTTTTGAAACTTTTATGATACGAGCCCTCATGTTTTGCTCGTATTATAGAGCTGTCTCTGTAATACTTATGAGTTCTGACACATCACTGCCCTTCTACTGACTACCTTTGAATAGACTCCCATGAGCACAGAATCGTGATGAATGTTGATCTCGAGTGACATAAAAATCGCATGAATTCCGATATGACTGTTCACACTGCGGTCGCATTACAAAACATCTGACCTGTATCGGATTTAGTACATCATATGGAAGTGGCACAAATCGGAATTGAAAAGTTCAGATTCCATGTGGTTTGTACTGTTCACATGGGGAAAACAGGTACGAGTCAGGTCAGTGGGCAAAAAAAAAAAAAAATCAGATTTGGGCCACATTTACCTGCAGTGTGAACGTAGCCTTACTTTCTTCTATGAAACAGAAAAGGAGAAATTTAGCAGAATGTCAACGCTGCTCTTTTCCATACAATGAAACTGACTGGCGACCATAGGCTCTCAAGCTCCAAAAATGACCATACAACTGCATAATGCTATTTATTGCCTGTAAAACTATACTCTAGGTAGTAGTTGGCCCATAATTATCTCCTCTGATAAAAAAAAGTCTTGGGAACACAGAGACTGAAACTGAAGATGAAAGAATCTGATTAAGGATAATTGTCTTTCAAGGGAGGCATATTAAATTTATGAGATGCTTGTTATTATTTGGAAATGGGGGCAAGCTTGTAGAATGCCTTAATTTAGAATATCATCTAATACATATGCTTAAAATATATCATTTTGGATGCAAACTTACATAGTAACTGTTTTGCTCTAACATATTTTAATGAGGAAGGGATTTGGCCAGGGATAAGCAGCAATAAATAAACTCAGCAAGATTAAAGACCTTAAACACTGCAATTCTTTCAGATATTTGCACATTTGAGGTTTTGCCAGGAGGCAGAGGCCCAAATTAAGATCTTTTTGGAAACAAGCAGCACCTGAAGGCTCAGAGACTTACAGTTTTCGTAGGACTGCCAACAAAATACACACATTATGTTTTTAATAAACATTTTCAAACATTGTACAACATTGCACGCCACTGAGATACAGTATATGCACAGTGCTTAACACATTTATTAGACCACCACCCAATGTAAGGTTTTTGCCACAGCTGCCCTAAACTAACAGTATTGGTGATTACCAAAATTTTTTTTTTTATGTTTCTGTAATGGTTAATCCATACCAGTATGTGTAAGCTCTTTAGTCACAGTAGTGTTTGTAATGAGATCAAATATTCAAGTTGTTTATTCATTTTCTACCCCTGAACGAAAAATGAAAAATCAAGCCGAATTCTTGTTTTTCATTTTGTTTGAAAAATATGAAAAAGACCACAAACTGAAATATATATATATATATATATATAATATGTTACGTCCCCTGGTGGCATAGAGGTATGAGGAAGACGCACATAATAAAATTTAAACACAACCTA
Source organism: Mylopharyngodon piceus (assembly GCA_039654765.1). NCBI lineage: Eukaryota > Metazoa > Chordata > Actinopteri > Cypriniformes > Xenocyprididae > Mylopharyngodon > Mylopharyngodon piceus. The sequence continues at coordinate 7,984,551 of CM077459.1, read as the reverse complement.
TAATCTTGGTCTCTGGGGAGTACTGTGGGTGAGTGACACACGGACAATCAACATGACAATTACCAAAAGAATATAAGTTTACACAAATGAAAACACCAACCAAAAATCCCTATTTACAGCTATATACAAAGAAAAGAAATTATAATAAATTAAAGCAAGCCACAGAGAAAAAGAAAATGAGCGGCGCTAAACAAACAAAAAAACAAAACCAAAACATTCACTAACTAATTCCCGCCCTCTAAACTAACTGAAAACAAAACCAGAAAATAAAGGAATCTTCGGCGTTCATGCCATAACTAAAGCTTCACTATCTATCAGAACAAAACTTACACAAGGTTGCACCCGCTCCTTCCCTAGTGTGTCTAAACAGAGTCAATCCTGCATGTTTGTAAGATGTAAGTCACGTGACATACTTTCCTTTTCTTTAACTCCGGGCTGAGGAAGCTTTTAGTTCAGATAAGACGTTCTCTGTATCAAACTCCATAAACAATCAAACAAGCAAGCAAGCGAACCACCACTAAACAGCAGCATTAAAACAAATGGCACAGCCAACGAACACTCCAAGCTCCCTCCCCTTCCGTTCTCCACGGCGTCTTTTAACCTGAACCCGTTAATGATCGGATGTTCTATGAGATGACTCATCATGATGGACAGATTACTTGACCAATCACAGCACCTAAAACAGAGAGACAGCAGAGAGCGAAAAAACAGGAAGAAACCAATAACAAATAACAAAAGGGGAGGGGACAACAATCTTAACACGTAACTCTATATAATATTTCAGTTTGTTATACACAGACCCTATACATATTTAGTTTTAAACAAGTTTTGACAGATTCCTAAAATATTTGTTTTCTCTTTATTGTGAATATGACTGTTCGGTACGTAACTTGGCATTGAAGTCACTGTTCGGTATAGGTACAGTACAGCAAGGGGAGAAAACTAAACATAAATTTGCTTCTTTTTTTTCCTTCTTTTTTATTAATCAGTGGTTTATTGAACATATTGTGTCTCTCTCTTTAAATAAATTCAATTATAATTAACATTTTCTTAAGGATAAAAAAAATCTCTCTCAGCTAATGCTGTAAACTACATACAGGGAGCCCTTTCTTGCACATTACTAAAATATTAATATTAATTAACAACAGAGCCTAAACTATTAAATTCAGTTACTGTTTAGTTTTAGATATAATAATCAACACTTTTGCGCGCAAGGCAGGTTTTGCATTAACTTCTAAATCTAATTATAAAATAATTTTTCTACTACAGTTCATTTTTGAAATATAATCATTTACACAGTTATACTGTCATAACTTGTTTTCATGACAAATTTATTTAAACATACAGTATATTAAATAATTAAGACATTACTAACAGGTAAAGTAAATATAATGAATATATAAGCTAATATAGTGCATATATTTAGTGAAACGCTCCCCTCTAGAGTTAATTTCTCTAGTGAACTAATATGCTGTGGACACTAAATGACTTGCCTGAGGTAAATGTAATGCTACGCGAGATTATTCTCAAGCTGTTTTATTGATGTCTTTCCGTGGTTGAAACACTGGTTGAGAGATTACACGTGAACATATCTATGCATAGATCATCTGTTGTTCTTCTTCTGCGCTGGTGGTTAGCAAACAGCGTTGCATTACCGCATGCGCCTCCTTCTGGATTGGAGTGTGGATCACCTGTGATTGACTGTATTCGTCGTCTGACTGTATGCACGAACCGTGACATCCGTAAAGTGACGGTTTGGGACGGATGCATGTACCGTTACACCCCTAAAGAAAAATGTATGGTACATGGCATCACCATTGCACCATGTTCAAAAAACCGTGGAAATTATTTTTTGCATTCATTGTTAAAGCACTGCTCTCTGCGCTCATGGCAGCCAATCAGAACCCCTCATAGAGCGAACAAGCCCCATATCTGAGTCTCATCAGCACCAACTCTTCCACATGAACTCCAAACGACCCGACTGCACTTCAGAAACAATGAAGACGATTAAACTCACACTAATCATATGCTCCTCAGGTCTAAACAGTCTGTGTTTACAATATAATTTATTCCACATATCACATAAATAATGCATGTACCACCCCGCCTGAACTTGAAGTTTAATGTGACTACAACAGATATTACAATTTTCAGCCGTTGTTTTCATGTAATTACTTCGGTATGAGGTAAAAGTCGATTTGAACAGCCACCAATTTATCTCTGCATGGGTTTGAGAGATGAGGGGGTGGATTGTCAGGGTTATTTTGGACAGCGGCCTCTGTTCGGAGCATGTGTGTGTGTGTGCTTGGTGTGCTGTCTTACTCTTGGCTTTGACATTCTCATTGTTGTTGTCCTGTCACCGAGATGAATATGGGCTATCCCAGCACCTGTCTCTCCTCTCATTCCTGCGCCTCCAGACCAGCATTGCAAATGTCACCTTTTTAAATGCAAATGTTGCATTCTCTGTTTCCGTCCTGGCACCTTCGTCCAGACGCCGTGTACCACTGGGAATGAGATTCTCACAGTCATTCTTTCGGGTGTCCACACCTCTGATTTTATATGTAGAGGACATAAGTGTATGAAGTCCACACAAGCAGACATGGCCAAATTCACAGCAGCCGTGTTGAAGGATTATAAAAAAGAGGATTAGATAGAAAAAGATGATGTTATGGAAGCTATGAGAGTTAGATAAGGATTTCAGTTTGGGCTTAAAGAAATAGTTCACCCAAACATGAAATTCTGTATTCTTTCACTCACTCTCATCTGGACTCATTTTCTTCTGTGGAACACAAAAGGAGTTTTGCAGAATGTTCATACTGCACTTTTCTGTATAGTGATGGTCAATAGTGACCATGTCTGTCATGCAAGGTTTTCGGTGAATAACAAATGCAATTTTGGTTTGTTTATAACACAAAATTGTCATATAACTTAAGAAGACTTAAAATATATAATATAGACACTTACTTTCATATTTTCACATCCTTTTTGAGTAGCTTGACTCTCCCAGTGTTATTTCGGTATTATTTAAATATAGAAGGGTCCCCCTCGGTTGAAATTGCGTTCCAGGGGGCATCGCACTACAACTTTACTATTAGCGATTAAAGCCATGTAACAAAGATATTACATCCTTGAATGGGTCAAAACTTGAAGTGGTATCTTCATATAAATATCTTGGAATTTGGCTTGATAGCTCTTTGACTTTCACTGATCAGTCAAGAAATACCTTGTTGAAACCACTATTTTACCATTATTTGACTATGGTAATGTGGTGTATAGGAATGCACATAAAGGCGTTCTAGAACAATTAGATGTGTTATTTTATGTAGCTATTAGACTGATTACTAATGCACCTTATAGAACGCATCACTGTGAATTGCATTCCCTTTTAAATTGGACGTCATTATGTATTAGACAGGAACTACACTGGTATAATGTTAGGTTTGTTACCCAAATATCTTCAAGAGTTGCTGCGACATCATGTTAGTACGTATACAACCAGATCATCTAATCATATTCTTTTGATTATCCCTAGAAAGAAAACTGTTTATGGTCATTCTGTTGGTCAATAAGTTTTAAGTGAATATGTATATATGTGTGTGTACATCAATGTATGTTTGTATGTCTTTCAGGAGATTTTAAAGGATTAGTTCACCCAAAAATGAAAATTATCCCATGATTTACCCACCCTCATGCCATTCTAGCTGTATATGACTTTCTTCTTTCAGTCAAACATAATCGGAGTTATATTAAAAAAATATTCTGGCTCTTCCAAGCTTTATAATGGGAGTGAATAGTAACCGATATTTTGAAGCCCAAAAAAGTGCATACATCCATCATAAAAGGAATCCATACGACGCCAGGGGGTTAATAAAGGCCTTCTGAAGCAAATCAATGCAGTTTTGTAAGAAAAAATATCCATATTTATAACTTTATAAAGTACAATCACTGGATTCCGTAGGTGAGTTGATTCCGATGGAAGAGTGAACTTTGACCTGACGCATAGAAGCGCAGAGGATAGAGCAAAACAAAACACCGGTCATAAATTAGAAGTCTAAAATGAGAATTTTTAAAGAGAAATGACGGAGGAGCCTCAGCTCAAGCGGTTCGTGAACCGACCATCTCTTCCTACTAGTTAATTCATAGCATCAAATAAACATGAATGAACATCAGAAGGAATGTTGTTTCAAACGCGGAAAGACGTCAATACACACCATTTTTTCAAGTTGAAGTCCACCGAGCTTAATCTTCTAACTCCTGACTGCTTTGTCGGACAAAATGGTGGATTCTGCGTTATGGGAGCGTTAGATCGCTTGTCAATCAAACTCCCGGCGAAGGGTCAATTATGAGGAGCCTTGCCCATGTGCTTCACATGAGGAGTGCAATTCAGTGCGGTGTGCAGAGTTGCCGGCAATGTACAGTAGAACATTTCAAATCACTCGCTTCTATTTTTTTTTTTTTTAGCTTACCTTGGAAGGTAGCTGACTATGTAAACAGTATATAGCAATGCAGCTCACGAGGTTTTGGAACAGAGTTTGTGTTTGATAGGGAGTGTGTAACTGATGGTCTCTGTGATTGAACATGAGTGTATTGTGTACATGTGAGAATGCGAGTGGGTTGTGGCGCATTGTCGAGGCCTAAGGGAATATTTAACATTTGTAAAACTCCCGAGATTATAGAGTTTACACTGACTCATAGCTACACATACACACACTGTAGTCTGCAAAAAGCAGATAAGGCCCCGTCTGTGAGTGTGTGTACATATATAAATATACATGCGCTTTTCTTCATGTGAGCGGTTCAGTGCGTCTTTTTAAAAATTAGAGGGTTAATCTAGATTTCAAGCAAGTTTCAAAGTCGGCCAAGTTAGTAGATTAGCATTAGCATATCTGGGTATAGAGGGATAAGAAACACAAACACACAAATATAAACACACATTGGAGTGTATTGTATCTGGGAATTTTTCTCTTTTTTGGCTACTGCAGTGTACTGCATTTCGCACAGTATACACTGTATACTACATACTTTTGCACTGCAGTATTTTCAAAATTTAAATATACTATACTAAATATACTTTCTCTTTTAGAAAAGCAGGTAATATGGCATTCTGAACATACCCTGTAAATGTGTTAAGAACGCGAGCGGCACAGCGAGTGGCTAGTCTGAACATCAGCGCTCTGATGATTGTGCTTCCTGTGAGCTCTGGGCCTGATTAAAGCTCATTATCCACGGTAACTCGCTCTCTCACTCTCCTCTACTGACACAGCATCAAAGAGACACAACCAACAGAACGACAGAGGGAGAGAGGGAAACAGGGAATAGATGGAAACAGATAAGGAGACCAAGAGAAATGAAAGGAGAAATGCAGTTTTTTTTTTTTTTTTTTTTTTAGAGTGAGAGATAATGAATGTAAGTCAAAGTACTATTTGAAATTGCGGTTTGATTTTCCATAACACTGGCTATTACACCGTGTCTACAATGTACTTGATGCATCGAAGTGAATGTTCCGGAACAATTTTTCCTGTTGTTGAATGTAGAGAAACCACATGGTTCATCAGAAATACAACGGCTGCACACGTTGACTGTCGGTGGCTCAGTGCGCCGAGACGCATCCACTGTAGACAGTGGTTGTAGAGTTGTGTACCAAGTGACGTACTATACGCTGTGCATTTGTATGAACGCACTATGTACTCCACCATTTTGTGTATGAATTTTGAAAGGTTATTTTGTCATCCAACATCAGAATCTGAGTCCCTCCACCTCCGAATAGGGGCACACCTAATATCACTGATTGTAATGCATTCTAATGCAGCAATATTTTTAACACATTTACCAAATTTGATGATATAACTTTTTCATTTTGTTTCATAAAGACAGGTCAGAGTTCATAAGACTAATCAGAGTTATTTTATTCTGTACTAGTTTTCAAACAGTGTTAAAGGTTTATATAGCTAACATAGGGATGGGCGATATACCGGTAGACATGATTAACCACTCGAAATTTGTCAACTGGTATGAGATTTTGGACGCTGCTGTGCTATGTTGTCACGAAAACTTATAATTATTAAGCATTTCTGTTTAAAAACAAGTGACTTTAAACTGTTGAAACGAAATAAGCAGAGAAAGAGAACTCATTTCTGTATATATACGCGCTGTCTGAGAGATGAGCGCACATAAAACCACTGCTCATACAGCGTGTGAGTACTGAACCGAGTTGTTTTTGCCGCCTTATTGGGCTTGAATGGTCAAATACACACACTTATGTGTCAAAATGCCCATCTTTGCGAGTATCCTCGTAAACATAGTCATTTGTGTCTTAAGTGGACGTAAACAACTGAGAAAGAAAGCGCATGTGTAACAGCACATTAGATCAGTGCATTCGGTCTTAAAGTCACATCAGCCTAATGTACCTGCTGTTGTCTGTCATAATTAAACAACAAAAGTTTTTTTTTGTGATGTTAAAATGAGAATTGTGAAATTTCAATGGTATCAAAAATTTTGATAACATAAAAACCTTATTTAAAGCAAAAAACTTTATAGTGATATATATCGTTATCGTGAAATAAAATTGCTCATATAGTGAAATAAGATTTTGGTAATATCGCCCACCCCTAAGCTAAAATTACATTAATAGTAGATAGAGAAAAATACACACTGGCAACATAAGACAAAGTAAATATTTTCCATAATAGTTAAATGATGATAATATTTTGACCTTAATACAGTGGCAATATTAAAAAAATGAATTACTTTTGGAAAACACGTGTCTCTCTCTCTCTCTCTCTCTCTCTCATATATATATATATATATATAATGAAGAGAATGCGATAAACACCATTTTTAAAAAAAGATTGAGTTTCCGCCAAAATCAGTATTGTATCTGGTCGGTATTGAAAAGTCATTCATTAATTTTGCGCAAAATGCGATATCTGTCGTGTTATTCTGTCATGTTTTCTCCCTATCTTTCCAAAACGTGACAAACGCCACTCTCCCTTCTCTGCAGAATGCGATATATCCGCTTAACCAATCACAGCGCACCATCCCACGCATTGTAAACAGTAATAACGGCGCTCTGAATACACCCGGCATCCTAGTTTTCCTTATCTGCTTTGTACTTTGTGATCAACAAAAACAGAAAAATTAATCATTTTGACGGCATTGATGAACCTGTGTGGGGAAGAAACGCAAGTCATCAAAATGTAATCATTTACGTGAGATTAAGAAGATGAGGCACTTGAGTCGGGAGGAGGAAAAATGCCGGCTGTTGCTTGTTCCACGACAGCATCAAACTTCTGTCACGGTCCCCAAAACTGAATCATGGACAGTTTTTAAAAGCCGTTTTTAATACCAGTATACTCGGCAAATGTGTTTATTTTAACCGTGCGGTGGCACCAGATACTCTTTAATCGGTAATGACAAACGGCGACATAATTTATAACATTAACAAGATGACTCGTTGAATTCATTTTGGGAGCGACGACTAAATGTATTTTTAGTCAAATGCCTGTATATAAGATTAGTATTGACAAAGTTCAGAGGCTGTCATATATGTGAATCAACTTACTTTGTTGTGTATTTTCAATATGAAAAATAACTTTTATATTGATGGATTAATTGCATTTTGAGGAAAAAAAAAAAAAAAACGTGTCATGGATTTATTGCATTTTGGGGAAAAAATAATCCGTTTTTATAATAAACCTTTGAAAACAAAATCTAGATTTGAATTTTTAATGTTTTTATAACCAAAAGATGCTATGTGAAAGTTTGAAACAGAAAATAGTGGTTTTCATCTTGCCGCTTTCTTGGTAAAGAAAACACCTTTTTACTCAAATTAATCAAAATGGAGTTATAACGTTTTGGAACCAAACTCATATATTTTTGGTACCTCACAAGGCAACCATCATATTTTAGGGTGTAGCTCACATGATGTATCTGCTGACACAGTTGCTTGTTGTTGGGTATGAAAACTACAGTTTATAGCAACAATCAGTACTGAGAGTTCCAGCAATTTAATAGCTATCAGTGCAAATGCACCTTTATAGACACCTGGTTATAATTCAATAAGGAAAAAAAGATTGAATCAAAGTGAGGTGCAGTACTACTACTTATGTGGTTTGCAACACAAAAATTTCAGCCCACTGAACTCTATTATGATGTAGAACTATAGACCTCTCAGCTACTCATGCTGAATGCTTGATTCGCTCCTCAAGCAGTCATACACTGTTCCCAAATGAATTATTCCCGCAGAAAAAAGCTGAGACAGTTTTTCCCATTGGGTTTGCAGATCTGTGCTGTGCGCTCGTGAATCAAATAGCTATAGATTCCAGCGTTGCTTTTTTCATCCGCCCTAGTAGAGCCTATCACGCTCTGAACGGGGTATTAGACGCCCTTTGCCAGGCATAAATCATCCCACAATCTGCACCTTCTCCCCTCGGCTTCAACTGGTATTGATTTGAAGCGTCCAGTGACTAGCGCTCAATATCCACTCTGATCTCGGAACAGAGGTACCAATTCAGGCGGCTCCTCACAAAGGCTGTTGGTTTATTTTATTGTTCTGGCCTGGATGCCCTCAAAGAAATATTGGAAGACTTCTGCTTTCATTTGTGTTACTTTAGGCTGAGAGGTTACAGCACTTAGACACTAGAGAAACCTTTGAACCTTTTGACAGATAGGAATGTGTAACATCATTTGAAGGGTTTGGAAAAAGCCAGAATGATGGAATGCACGAATTGAATCTCCGAAAGCACAAGTGGACCTGTCACTATTCCCATTGCTTAACATTGCAGGATGGAGCCTCACTTTTGGAAATGCTTGTTGTTATCATTAGATTTGTAGTGGGGTTGCTGGGTCCTGAAGCCAAACCAGTTGGGAATCATTGGCGTAAACCAGGGGATCAAAGCCAACCCTGTGCCTGAAGACTACTTTCCTGCAGACTTCAGTTTCAACCCTACTTCAACACACCTACCTGTTATTTTCAAGTCATCCTGAACACCTGGTTCAGGTGTGTTTGACTGGTTAGACTGGTGTAAACTCTAGTTAGCTTTTGTTTTAAAATAAAAAAAAAAAGTTTCTAGAGATTACCTTGATGTTTCAGTTGTGGAACCCAACACTGTTGGGTTGATTTTAAAACAGGAAGGCATGTATGCACAAAAATGGAAAATGAGTTGGGAGCGATAAATGTGAAGTGAGTGATGTGAACTGAGAGAGGGAGAATGTGCGAGAGAGAGCGAGAGAAAAACAGGGAAATGGGAAGGAGAGGTCTGCGAGGCCGGAGTAATTGCCCCCTGAAGCAAATAATTGAGGCAGGAGCAGGGTGAGGGGTGGGGGTGGGTAAAGCATGACCTTACGCCCCATAACTTTTGCAATCCTACAGATGGAGAGAGAGAACACAACTTCACCATGCATTGCCAAAAAAAGAGAAAGAAATAAGCCAAAAATAGCCAATGTGAGGATGTTCAGTCATAGAAGGTTCTCTCACATGATTCGAGTCAATGTTCCCCAATGCACTGAACTACATCCAAATGTCAAGCTACATTGGTACCTTCTGTCCAGTGTTGTGTGAAAGTCAAGAACTGTAACGCAACATACAGGTCAAAATATTTTAACTTTGACCCTGTTTGCCACTGACCTCGAAGCCAGTAGCTGCATTTCCATTACCCTTTAAATTGCGCAAACTGAAATTGCGAATTGAAAATATTCCCAATGGAAACACATCAATTTCGCAAAAACTCCCATATATCGCAAAAAATAAGGTTTTACACTCACATGAGGTGGTTTTTCAGCCAATTCGAAAAAGGAATATTTCACACAACTGCAATAAAAACAGTTTTTTTCACATTTACAGGTCACCTGGCGTACATAAAAGTTGATCATTCTTTAAAGATGGTGCAGTATGTTTGGACAGAAGATGAGACAGAGTTCATTATTGAACAAAATAAGACAAAAGAATTACGGGAATACTGGATTCCAAACAACAAAGAAATGGACCAATTTATCAAGACCTCAAAACAGACACCCAGAAACACCTCATATGTGGCCGCTTCCAAGTATAAGGGGCTTTCCATGCCATTAATTCTTGGATAACACACCCACATCTCCTTCGATTAAAAATAAGGGCTAGTGCAGTGGCTGTGATATAGTTAAACCTACTAAAATCCGTTGCTATGATTTTTGGAATGACTTGTCACGAGAGGAAAAAAAATGACGTTTTAGTCGCATAAAATCAGTTAATGGAAACAACCGTTTTTTATCGACATTTAGAAAATATCGCAAAAGTTTTGCGCAAATCTGTAATGGAAACCTGGCTAATGAATGCGAGATTCTGAGACTAATCTTGCGCCCATCTAGAAAATGTGAGTTGTAGGCACATTGTGACTTTCATAGAATAATCATAATATATACATGTTATTCTATACTTTTACTAGTTTACTATTTATCCTGAGTATTTATATGAATAAACAGTAAAATGGCACAAAATGGCACATGTTCTTGACAGATGTGTTGAGGCCAAATTGTGATACATGTGACAATTCACAACTCAAGGATATCTTAATTGGATTGTTTGGAATTGGAGTTTTGTTCAAATCTTATAACTTTACTCTTGTACAGCACTACACTTCAAAAAAGCACCACAAAAACTTTTTTTCTTTTTCTGAGTTTTATCTTATTTCGTCTTTTTTATTAACTGAATCATAGGAAAAGACGCACATAATGCATATAAGTAAATTAAGTCACAATTAATCACACCTAATAGTAAAACTTGTAATAATAAATATACACACATTCAATCTCCAGATGTTTGTAGAATAAACAAAGAATATTTTATAAAATGTTTATTTGATGACATAATTTTACCAAGTGTCATATTCGGAGAAGGTGTAATCAAGGCCAGTATCGGTGATATTGGTAACTCTTATAAAGAGATTATTAATAAAAAAAGTTTAATATTTAAATTAGATTTTTCAATTTATGAGGATAGAAAGTAATTACAGCCATCATATAGGCCTGGAGAGTGGGAGAGATCAGCGGGATGAGGGTTGAATAAGCGTAAACATCACAGTTAAAGGAAGTGAAAGGGAACTAACTAGGAAATCAGGAAAACAGGAACAGATCAAACAGAGTGAAAATTAAACTATAACTGGACATAACTGTAACAGTTATAAAGTATCAATGTATTATTGTTAGAAAATGAATGGCAGCATATTAAGATTGTATCCAGCCCAGCACTAGACTTGACCTGAGGCGTGTACGAATGCCTCTGTCTTAAAATGTCTATGTTTTTGGGGTTTGTAGATTTTTATGCTTTTGAATGTGCGGAATAATGTGCATCTGAGCCATTAATTCCTCATGTGACAGAAAGATGAGACGACTGGAAAACGTTACTTGGGAGAGTGAGAAAATGCAAAACAAGCATCAAAGAAAGTCGGAAAAGTAAGTAATTGAGAAGCAGAAAGCTACGGCTTGATGGAGGGAACGCACAGAAGGAGAAGTTTTCCTAACAGCTCAGATGAAAGAGTGGGAGCGATAGATGAATCATGGCTGGCTCTAATCAGGTTATCCTGACACTGGGATGACAGTGCAAGCTTCCCCCCCTCCGCCTTCATTTGGTTCCACACCGCCAAATGATTATAGATGCTCCCTTCATTTCTCCCAGAGCCACAGAAGTGTCTCCCTGCTGAGGATTCCCAGCCTCCCTCCCTCCCCACTGCGTTTCCTCCTCATAAAGACCTTAAGCACCCTCAAGTGTTCCACGACTTCTTCGCGGATCTTATTTGTGTGTTCGTCTTGTCTACCTCCTCCCCCACCTTCCTGTTGCCATTTTTTTATGAAATGTGAGACAAAAAAAATGCACTTCTATGTGCAGCTTTTGAGATTTACATACATGTATGGTTGACAAGTAACAAGTTTTATTTATTTATATATCTATATATATATATATATATATATATATATATATATATATATATATATACACACACACACACACACACACACACACACACACATTATATACTAATGTATTAAATAATATATATGTTACTTGTCAACTATCCATGTATGTAAATGATGAATACATGAGAACAGCATGTCAACATTTCACTGTTGTATTGTTGTTGACACTGCTGTGACATGTCAGTTGTTCACATCTCCATCTCCGAACTTTATTATTACTTTTTTTTTTTTTTTTTTTTTTTTTTTGTCCATGATGTGACCTAATCAATGGAAGGTCATCTGACATTCCACTCTAATTTTGTTCCCCATTCTCTGTAGATTTTCCTCTGTCCTTGACATGAATTCTAGTGAGTATGGATCGCTCCATGCTGCACTAAATTGGGAATGGATTTTTGTACCAAAAGGTTTTGCACCACTTGAAATGTCAGAGACCAACTCAGTTTCTGAACGTCTGAAATTGTTGAATTACTGTGGGTATTTTTCAAGTTCAGATTACTTTGCAGCTGGTCACTCCAGTAAAACGGCACTGCCATAAACTTTTCACTTTCTCTGTCTCTCTCTTTCTGGTCTTAGAGTGCTATTGTCTGTTGCCTCAACCCTCATTTTTCAAATTGAAACCTCTGTCGCTATGTTTTGTCATGTCAAGAGACTGTAAAGTCCACAACACTTAAAGAACACATTATTATGGAATGGTGTAGCTGGAGGTTTAAGTAATTTTACAGAACAATCAATATTTTTTTATCTCTTAAAGGAATAGTTCACCCAAAAATGAGAATTATCCCATGATTTACTCACCCTCAAGCTATCCTATGTGTATATGACCATCTTCTTTTAGACCAACACAATCGGAGTTATATAAATATAAAATATCCTGGCTCTTCCAAGCTTTATAATGGGATTGAATGGCGCTCCTGATTTTGAAGTCCAAATAAATGCATCCATCCATCATAAAAGTAATCCACACTACTCCTACATCCTACGTCATACGTCGCTTCAGAAGTTACTCTTGTGGCGCAAGTCGACTTGCGTAGGCCGTCTGCCGGAAACTAGTTATTTTAGTTTATGAAGTTATAAATATGGATATTTTTTCTTACAAAAACGCATCACTTCACTTCAGAAGGCCTTTATTAACCCCATTTAGTTGTATGGATTACTTTTATAATGGATGGATGTGCTTTTTTGGACTTCAAAATCAGGAGCGCCATTCACTACCATTACAAAGCTTGGAGAGCAAAGAGATTTTTTTTAATATAACTCCGATTGTGTTCGTCTGAAAGAAGATAGTCATATACACCTTTGTTGGCTTGAGGGTCAAGAAATCATGGGATAATTTTCATTTTGGGGTGAACTATCCCTTTAACCACTGTTCACTCTGACAGTCGCTGAAGGCTTCCACATCTCTGCGACTACACTGACAATTTCTGACATGTTTTTCCACATATAATCTTTTATTATATCCTCACATGGGGACAGACCAAGCATATAGAAGAGTAAAATCCCTCAAAGTAACGTTAACTTCTTTTCCATCTTGCCTAAACTCACATGTGCACTCCACGTGCATCATGTTGCAGCTCATTTGCATAGTTATACTATTCTCAACCCTATCAAGTTGCTGGACATGCCCATATTGTGTAGCCAACGGCGCTGCCACTCATGTCAATGGAAATCACCAAATCTCATTGAAAATAAACGACTTTTCCATTGTTTTGAAGTCACTGCCAGTGTGAACAGGGTTTTTGACATTTTCCTTAGGTGTATTTCAACAAACCTTGAGTCCATCTTGACCTTTACAGCTTACAGTTTGAAACAGCCTTCAAGTAATCTTGATAATGAGATCTGTTTTTGCTCAGATGATGGAGAATGCCATATTTAATTTAAGTCAAATGAAAACACGGCTATGAGGAATAAACCTGCAGTTCATTTAAATGGGTTATTACTGTGAACTCTTTGACATGTCTCTTGCTTTGAGGTTTCTTTCAGTTTTGCTGAGGTACCAGCAAAATCATAGTGGTCTTTGTTGCAGGACAGAAGCGAAGAAAAAAGAATTAAAACCCCAGGCCACCTACAGCCAGGGCTATCTTTGTCCATGCTGGGTTACATTTCATGTCATTCCATCTTTATCATGGCATCATTTATGGCAAACGGTCCGTCTGGATGCATCTTGGCGCTTGGCAGCTTGTGCTAATAAGCATGTTGAAGTGTTTTGCTTAACATCATTCCGACTGACCACCCTCAGGTTGGTGGTGGGTGTAAAATGTGGATTCTGCTAGTGAGAGCTAATGAGTGGCGACTGCTCCCTGCAGATTGAAAGCCCTAATTGCTCAATCATGCTCAAGTTCCAGTGTTGAACCGTGTTTCAGGAATCGTGATATTCCATATGGGCTCATGGCCAAAGCGCTGCTCCTTTTTAAATGTGTCAATAGGCACTTGTGCCAAGCTCTTTCCAGAAAGGAAAACAATTGGCAGCCAAGTTGAGCCAGAAAGAATCATGTACCTACACCAATACAGATCACTGAAGCTTTATTGACTTCAATGTGATAAGTATTTGGTCTGAAACCGCCAGAAGAACTCAAACCTAGACTGAATTTGCTCTTTACCTCAAGCTTTTCAACAAATAATAGAGACTTTCCAATTGGAGTTACTTTGTTAAAAAAGAAATAACCTATGAGTTGTCACTTGGCTATAGGGCTGGCTGTAATGGTCTGGCCAAGTTATATTGATCGGTTCAGTCTCTAGAAGGCTTAACCTCATCATTGACCTGCTGAGGCTATTGAGATCTATAGAAAGGAAGGTGAACTTCATCCACTACATTCAGAGGACCATTTATTCTTGAATTTTGTACAAGTAGTGCTGCCTTCTTGCTTTTTGAATTGCTGTTCATTCCTGATTTTGGTGGTGGTGGTGTAAAACTAGAGGGCAGAATTATTGCAATTATTCTCCTTTAAAGGGTAATTTGATTTGAACTTATGAAGGTGTTGCAGTTACCTGTCTGGGTCTGCTCAAAGCTCTATTGACCCCTACTATCATTCACCAGTTTCCCATTTCTTCACCTTAAATTCAATACAGTTATCCCAATCATGTTTGAAATCATACGGATATGATGGTGCTAACCTCATGCCAAGTTTAGCCAAGGGCAGTAAATCTGTTCTGGTCCACCCCATTCAGCATTACCCATGAAGAGGATTCCCTAGATTTGACCAGCGGTGCCTCTGTTTAACCATGATAAAAATCCTCGGAATGATAAATCATTCCCATTATTCTCCCTGCGCTCACAGGAAAGGGGACTGCGTGGAGTGAAACCTCAGATGACCTTTCTCTCCAGCACTACACATCATAAACCATTAGACTCCATTATGGACAAGGTCATAAAAGGATATGTCCGTTAGCACCGACTAGTGCCTCAGTTGTGTCATAACTCAGCTGCCATCAGAGCTTAAATTGACAGAGTTGTCATTGCATGTCAGCTTGTGATTGGGAGAGGGGCTTTTTTTGTTTTTGTTTTTTTCAAAAGAGGCCATTTCAGCTTTGAGCTTGATTGAAGGAAGCAAGACTGTGTCCTTGGAGGGGCGAAAGTGGGTATCCTGCAAACACTGGGCTGGTCGTAGTGGAAGGTGGTGAATAGAATCAAAATATCTCTATGAATGAGATATAGTCATCACATCTCTCCTGTTGCTGTAGTTGGATCGAGCTGATCCAGGCATGGTGTTTTCAGATTGATCGTTGTTTCTGAGGTATTGACGATGCACCCTTGTTAGGATCTTTGGATTCTCAGTAAAGGAGATGAACACCGCTGAGATTAACTTGGATCCTGCCGATGTGGATGTAAGTGTGTAATAGGCTACTGCTTTCCTTCTCAAATAAAGTCAATTTGAGTGCAATTTACCCTTGGTAAATGCAGGCCAGGAATCAAATACAGCATGCTGTTATTGATAACCCATAGCCTGTTAACCCTACAACATTATAAAGTCCCTGTTCTGGTAGAGATAACATCATTGATGTGATGCACCTTGTTTTGACAGCAACTCTTGGTGAAGAAGTGCTGTTTTGATTCGTTATACATTTAAGGACTTTCCTGAAGCCTTTCCTATTTGAAGTGACCCTGGAGACAAGATCTCCTTATCTCTTACATTGTTCAGAGCATATTCTTTAGACTCATAGTTGGTGTTCTTGTCTCAGCAGATTTCTGAACTGAACTTCCTGTCATTTCCAGCTGCATTAGTTTCCTCTGGCATAACATGCTTTAAATCAAGAGGAAAAAGATGAGTAGGCAGCATTCTGCCGTCTTGGACCGGAATCTTTAGATTATCCTGACAAGGAGGCAAATCTGAATCCCTCAGTACTCCTGAAACATGCCAACAAATGTCACAAAGCCGAGCTGATCCCTGAGCAGCGAGTTAAACAGGAGAAGCATAGCAGCCTTCCGGCAGCTCACGAAAGCTGGCTGTGCAAATAAAGGGCAACACACAGCACACAGAAGCAAATCAGAAGCAGAGGCCTCGTGTGTATTTGCATGACCTTGAGACAAACTGTTTGGGCAGGTACTTCTTCATCTTGCTTTTGTGTTTGTCTCATTGGTGAGGTTTTATGGATTCAGCACGTCATCCTTCGGCATCTGATATTTCAGGAAAAAAGAGTCTAAGTACACTCTGCAGAAGGACAAATGCACTCAAACTCTTAAGAGACAATTTCTTTTTGCTACTGTGGTTCACCAGAGACCCATTTGATTGACAGCTATAGTATTAAGAAAGGCAATTCTTCTGTTAATTGCCTAAAAAATAAACCTTCACATATAAGGTTGGGTACTGAGCACTTATAACGGTCCCATTTTTATATTAGGTGGCCTTAACTACTATGTACTTGCATCAAAAAATAAGTACAATGTACTTATTGGGTTCATATTGAATTGCAAAACACTTTTGCTGCTATTGAGGTGGGATACGGGTAAGGTTAGGGGAAGCTTTGGTGGTATGGGTAGGTTTAAGGGTGGGTTAAGGTGTAAGGGATGGGTCAACAGTGTAATTATAAATGTAATTGCAGAAATTAATTACAGATGTAATTACATGCAGGTGTTTTTAAAATATAAGTACAATGTAAAAACATGTATGTACACAATAAGTGCATTGTATCAAATGATTAATTTAAATGTAAGTACATAGTAGTTAAGGCCACTTAATATAAAGTTGGACCCTTATAACTGATTACAATAAACTTAAAATACCAGAACTAGGGCTGTCGATTTAACATTTTAATTAGATTAATTGATTACAGTAAAAAATAACGCGTTAAAATGAATGTATTTAACGCACTTGCCCCGCCCCATACCTACATAAGTCATCTGACTTTTCATACAGTTGATGGTGATGAAAATCAGTGTTGGGAGTAATGCGTTACAAAAGTAATGCATTACAGTAACATATTACTTTTTGCTGTAACGCAGTAGTGTAAGGCATTACTAATCAATTTTCAGTAATATTTTACTCGGTACATGTTCAGTAACGCTTGCGTTACAACACACTTTTACCCCAAAATTTAATTGTTTAAAAAAAAAAAAAAAAAAAAGACAGCAAGACCGCGAGACATTAAAGGATTAGTCCACTTTCTAATAAAAATGTCCTGATAATTTACTCACCCCCATGTCATCCAAGATGTCCATGTCCTTCTTTCTTCAGTCGAAAAGAAATTAAGGTTTTTGATGAAAACATTCCAGGATTATTCTCCTTGTAGTGGATTTCAATTGGCCCCAAACGGTTGAAGGTCAAAATTACAGTTTCAGTGCAGCTTCAAAGGGCTTTACATGATCCCAGACGAGGAATAAGGGTCTTTATCCAGCGAAACGATCGGCCATTTTCTTTAATAAATGAAAATGTATATGCTTTATAGACACAAATGATTGCATCACAAGTGCTTCCACCAGACCGCGATTCCGTATTCTTTAAAAAGCTTACGCTGAATGTCCTACACCTTCCCTATTCAACTTACGGAACGAACGCGGCGCCAGTTCTGTTTTTTCCGTAAGTTGAATAGGGAAAGTGTAGGACATTCAGCGTAAGCTTTTTGAAGATGGCAGAAGAAGACTGTACATTCTCGAGATGGTCGTATGCGCATTACTTCGAGTTTGTCAGATAATCACTTCATACCTCAACCATACTTTTAACAGACTTGGTTAGTTTGTGATTCTGTCTGTCATCCTTTCTTGCATTGTCATGAGCCTTCACTTTGCCAATTATAAGCTATATTGTTAGTAGCCTGGATAGCCCACAGTCATTATGCTACATCATATCACCCTCTACTGGATGTAAAATGCTCTGCAGTACATTTTGTTATTTTAGAATGTTAAGTTCTACTTCTGCAGTTATTTTGGTGAAAGTAACTCAAAAGTAATACAGGAATAATGTAACGCATTACAATTCTGAGACAGTAATATTGTAAGGTAAAGAATTACTTTTAAATAACAGTAACAAGTAATCTATAATGTATTACAGTTTGAAAGTAACTTGCACAACACTGATGAAAATGATGCAGAGCAACAACTCAGTGCGTGATGAGGCCTATAGAATGTTGTTAGAATGTCCCTAAAATTCAAGATATGGGGGCAAAAAATGTCCGTCATTTACATCATATGATATAAAGCAATATTACACGAGTAACAAGCGCAATTTCTGTGCTGTTTTTTCTGTCCAGAATAGCATGAGTGCAAATGTGATACTGATTTTATACAACTGCTCAATAAATCAGAAGTTAATATTGTGTTATTTTACACACAATATTGTCTGTTATGCTCAATTTTGAAAGTGAAAGCAAGTAAAGACAAAGCAGAACTGTTCACCTCCGAGCAACACACAGCAGAGTTTCATTTCTGAATCCGCGTTTGGAACGATTTGGGTGAACCAATGATTTAATGGAACATTCATAATGAGAACCATTTACTTCACTCCTGAATCACCCATTTGAACGAATGAACGAACGATCGAATATTAAGACATTTACCACCACCTACTGGCAGTTTTAGTTTATTTAGAATAAAATTTCATTAAAAATTTTTATATTTGCATATTATTAAAAAAAACACATTTTAGTTCATCCAAAAATGAAAATTCAGTCATCATTTACTCAACCTCATGGTCCAAAAGTTTGTGTAATAAATTCTATGCTGAATCAAATAAAATATTTCTTTCTTAAGCTACTTTTTGTAATGTCTATTTGATGCTTTACACAATAATGATTTAAATGATCTTTTGGGGGTAATTTCTCTGCCAAATTTGATGTACAATTAATTTGCAATTAATTTGATTATTGCCACATCATGTAGGCTAGTTAATTAGATTAAAAATTTTAATCGCTTGACAGCCCTAACCAGAACCAAATGATTTTGAGTTTATTCAAATTTTGCTGAAGACTGTTGGTGTATATTGATTGTAGGTGATGTTCGCAACATGTTGAGCTACAATGGTAATTAAATTCCACCATACAAATAAATTGAAAATTTGTTTTATAAAAAAAACACATGTTTATCCACCATTTACTGATAAAGAGTCTTGTTTCTGGTCTGTGTGTAGCCGTTTGGCACTAATTTAAATAATACATTATTAACATTAAAGATGAACAGTTAAGGTTAATGTGGTTCAAATGACTCATCAACACAAGGCTTTTAGCTCAGTAGTACAATATACCAGTCCTCCTCCCTTCCCTGCACTTCCTTTCCAGTTATCTTTGTCTTTGTCACCGCTGTGCAATGCTAACAGCTGTGTTCACACCGCCATGGCTTCTACTCACTGCAAAGAACATTCACACTCAGCACATGTTGTGTTAATGAGGAACAGAGATGCGGCTAAGACCCAGGGCACAAACCTAGCTAGCACCATCAGCACCACCACGACTGGGGGATATATGCACACCAGCTTAGCTCAGCCCAAATGCTTCCCCTTTTTGCTTTTCCAGGACCATGCAACTTTCCAAAATCTGAAGCAGAATCAGAGGGATAGTGATAAAATGGGCTCAGATCAAATGGCAAAATTCAACTTTGATTCATGGCTGTCAGTCTGTGGGTGCCTTTCTGATCTCATGGTACGTAAAGGGCTCTTGGTCTTGAAAGTGAGTGACAGAGCTATGGGATTCCGTGATGAAGGGAATGAGAGAGGAGAGGAAAAGGAGAAAATGTGGCAGTATAATATCATGATACTATGGCTCCTGCAGGGCTCAGTTGCTGAACGTGGTTGCTGATTGTTTCATCATGTGTCAGTTCACTTTTTCCTTTTAGCTGCAGTGAGACTAGATATTCATCCATCGCGAAGTTGGAAGCACTTTTGTTTGACATGACGGGATGTCCATCTTCACTAGTTTGGTGGATGAAATAGTTTTTCATGTTTTGTTCTGCAAGGTCTTGATCAAGACTTGGACATTGAGTCTTTTCTCTCTCTCTTTTTTTTTCATCAATTCTCATTGCAATAAATAGTCAATTATCTTTATTTTTCTATGAAAGGATTTTAAAAACTTTACAAACAGCAAAACATGCAATACGACATAATGCTATTAGTAAAGCTAACAGGTTAATGGCACAACAGCATTTAAGGGTTAGTTCACCCAAAAATGAAAATTATCCCATGATTTACTTACCCTCAAGCCATCCTAGGTGTATATGACTTTCTTCTTTCAGACGAACACAATTATATTAACAAAAATCCCGGCTCTTGGGATATTTCAAGCTTTATCGTCACATCACAGGTCAAAAATCGTCGTATCACAGATAATGAAGTTTTAAATATGGATATTTTTCTTACAAAAACCCATCGCTTCGCTTCAGAAGGCCTTTATTAACCACCTGGAGCCATATGGATTACTTTTATGATGGATGGATGGATGCACTTTTTTGGGTTTCTAAATCTTATGTCCCCTTCACTCCCATTATAAAGCTTGGAAGAGCCAGAATATTTTTTTTAATATAACTCAGATTGTGTTTGACTGAAAGAAGATAGTCATATACATAGGATGGCTTGAGGATGAGTTAATCATGGGATAATTTTAATTTTTGGGTGACCTATCCCTTTCACAGAAATTAAATCTTTTAGTTCAAAACTCATTAGTAATCCAGTAACTAGTTGATTAATAAGGTCGATTAGTAAGTTTAGTATGGGCAAGTGCCACTTGATGCCACAGAAAATGTAAAAATGATATTACGGTAACACTTTAGAATACTGTTCCGTCATTAATGAATAACTACACAGGAAGGGTTAGTGTTACTGGTATTACTGTTACCCCCAGTTTCACAGACAAGGGTTAAGCTAGTCCTAGAAAAAAATGCATGTTTGAGCTGTTTTAACTGAAAGCAACTTGAACTGACATATCAAATAAAAGAAGACATTTCACTGTTTTGAATGATGTATAACTCTTATCTGTATGTCCAAAATCGAGTATTTTGAGTCTCTTTTGCACTGAGAAGAAAAAAACCAAGGTGGTATCGTCAGCGAGACTGCTGACCCCAGGGAGTTAAAATGTGTCAGTGCCATTGTTTTGTCTCAAGATGCACACCAGTAATTTTGTTTTTCTAGGATACGTTTATACAAGCTGCTTAAATGTCATAATTGAACTAAGGCCTAATCCTGGCTTAGTCTAAGCCCTCTCTGTGAAACTGGGTCTTAATGTTGTCGTGTTGTCAATGTTTGTTTGACTTGCCGATGCAAATGTTTGCATCATAAATCTTTGTTGAATGTGTGGCTTTATAGTATGCATACCAATTCTATTACATTCCAACACATTTGATTATCTTTATTTTTGACAGCATTGTCAAAACTTTACTAACAGCAAAACAGACTATAGGAGACACAACACAATATTAGCAAAGCTGCACGTTAACAACACAACAGCATTAATGGAAAGGGAGCTGCATTTCAAGTTGCTCCTGACCACTAGGCGAAGTAAATTAAAATAATTTGTATGTACTGTTTTACAATCTTTACAAGAAACTCTTTATGACTTGAGAACCCATGTATTTTTGTTATGCAATTAAAGCATTTTGAATTAACTTGAAACAATTAATTTAAGTAATTACCCTAATTAACTAAAGTAGGAGCAAAGCTGCCGTTTTAGAAATGGTATTCATGGGAATGCCTTTGAGCAAGAAAAATTAGCCATCGCTGAAGCTGATTATTATTGCATAAGTACTGGCTTAATTGTTCAGTGCAAACAAATTAGAAGGATTCAGGTCTAGAGTAAAACAAAGTTAGCATGCAATGCACCATGGGCAAATTGCTATGTCAGTGCAACACACTCTGAAGTCATGTATCCATTGAAATGCACAATTTTCAGAGTTTTTTTCTGGCCAAATGTATTATTCAATATATAATTTGTTGGATCACAATCACTGTTTTGTCCCTTCTGTGGCTCTGTGTTTAAGCAAGGCGCCTTTTGTAGTTCGTACAGCAGCAGCATTTTATCTCGTTAAGATACAGTAATTAGGATAACTTCCTTTTATGTTGTTCTCAAAGCGTAGCTTCCACTTATTGCTTGTCATTTCTCCTAGCAGTGTTAAAAAACCCAAAACTGCCCCTAGAATACTTCCATTGTAAATGTGGTGCTAAGTCATAGAAAACTGCTAAAAAACACTCAGAACCCCTTCAAGAACCACATAGCAACACTCACCATACTTGCATTGTGGCGTTAGTGCAAGTACTACTCGCATTTTCTTTGGAAATTGTACAATTTTGTTACTATTACACTATTTTGCTACTTTGCTAATGTCGTTAACATTTGTTTACTTGGCTAATGCTAATGTTTGCTTTAGGGCGGTGCAATTCCAACTTATTTGTTGAATGTCTGAAGTTTCTGCATATATACCAAATCTAATTACAATAAAACAGATAATTGCAGTATTATACTGAATGTTTGGTTCAATAATGCCATGTATGACTGTTAAGCTACAGCAAGATAACAGTTTACAAACCACTCTAGCTGTTTAGCTAATGTAGCCTCCTGTGTGGAAATTTTAACCAACTGGCTCTAAAACGCACTTGGATTGAAACAGCTGTTGGTTTAGCACTCCGCCATGGTCAATTTATCTAAACCATCCCATTTCCAAACCCTCTTTCCATGGGGTGTTTTATTACCCCTTTTTCGACACACCATCTGTACCTTCAAATTACACTATGATTGTGCATAATGAATTATATTTGAACCCCTTAAAGAATTGGTGTGTGTTTTTGCTTTAAAATGTATGAGGCTATCTCTTGTCTAAACCACCCTCCTCTCCAACTTAACTTGTTTCCACAAAAAAAAAAAAAAGATGAAAAAACTACAGTAGTACCCCTAGAATTCAATCATTAGCTCCCTTAGCGCAAGTGGAGATGACCTCTGTGACTGCTTTCTACAGACCGATAACGATCAGCGAGTTTACACAAATGATTCCTGTACGTTTTGAGTTAGCAACTCAATAATGAGTGTGAGAGAATCTACAAGACGAATTATTTCCCAGTCAAATAACCAATTTGGATTAGCGTCAGTCTCACACGCTTACTCGACCTTGACTTTGTGCGACGGACTGTCGAAAGAAACTTTTCAGGGTCATTTCTGAAAATGAGGTTCATGTTGCTCTCTATTACTGCACGGCACTTACATTATCGCTAATTATTGGACTTCGAAACCCGGTGACCCACAAGAGCTTGGCGAACTCACCGACGCGCAGAGGTGTTCTCAGTCAAATCTAATGATCTGCCTTCATTTTAACGATTTGGCTCGGTTGATTGCCTTCCTCTCAACTCACCCCCACAAATCAAGAACCCTGCAACCTGAACCCGAATCTCTGCCGGCCTACTCAAAGTGGCGTAGAGTCTAGGCCAGACCCGGTGTAATAACTTGCTAATGAAGTTATATGGAAATTGGATGGCTGCATGCACACAGATGTGTAGAGTTAATTAACGCTCAGCTATTCATAGAAGTAGGTGCACAGGTGTCGGCAAACTGACATTTTGAGGGAATGGGTCAATATGGTAAGATGGAGCAATGAGAAGTTGGCGAGCGTAGGGTGGACATGATGTTAATGGACGGAGGAGAGAGTCAGGCTTATTTGCAGCAAATCTTTAATCATGAGGAATTTATCTGCCACGGAGCGTCCAAGTTTCACAAATCTAGAAGAGCTACTACGTTCTAAAGGGCTTGTTGCAGATAACATTCAGCTTATACCTTCAAAATCTATTCACAATGTAATTAGCCCTAATAATTCAACCGATTCAAAGGACATCTGGGTTTATGACGGCTCTGGTAATAAAAAAAATAAATAAAAAAAAGAATACATTAAAATTGCAATTCCTACAAACAATGACTTGAATTCACATCTTCTGTGAGTGGCATGTTTTTAATTTCTATATTCAAATTAGGGCTGGGACAATAAATCGATGCGTCGCGAATCTGGATCGATTCTGATATTTTCCGAACGCATCGCGATTCTCTCTCGAATTGATTCTGAGCTTAGTTTTTAACAGCAGATGGCACTGCATGCTTTAGAAACAGCCATACTCTGCTTGCTTCCAATTCCTTACACACATCACTTGAACCTTATGTAAAATAATCGTTCATAAAGTTCGAAAAGGTTGAAGTGAATTACAAGGGTGTTCGCAGTGGGCTGTTTACATTAATCTCGCATCATAAAAGCATTCTGAGGTGCAAGTACATTCTCAGACTCTTCAGCACTCTTCTTCATGAGCATTTGAACATTTGGTTAAAAACTAGCCTAGAGTGCCATCTGCTGTTAAAAACTAAGCTCAATCGATTCGAGAGAGAATCGCGATGCATTCGGAAAATCTCAGTATCAAGTGATGCATCCATTGATTGTCCCAACCCCTAATTGAAATTCATTTAAAAAAATTTTTTTTTAACATGCCAGGGTAAACATCTGATATTTTGATGTCACATTCTGTTATTACAATGAAAAAAAGGCCTAATTAAAATTAGGAAATATTAGAAAAGTACACCTGATTTTCATTATCTTTTATTATTGTTTTAGAGAATTATATTAACTAACTGCTTTGTTGCTTATTATTAATATTATTTTTTAAATATTTCCGCATAAGGTACTACTGAATCATGTGGTGCACCCTCAAACAGGAAAAAAAAAAAAAACATAAATAAATAAATAAAAATAGGAAACTACATCATATATTTTGTGTCAAGGTCAACAAGTCTCTAAGAATATTAGATAACTTAACTTTTTTTGCCAAGGCAAGGTTAGTTGAGGTTGTAAAATGTCATGTGGTGTAATTTTCCCAAAAAATGTACAGATATTTATGAATTAATAATTCATGACATTTGTTAAAATATGCATTACCTTATATATATATATATATATATATATATATATATATATATATATATATATATATATATAAATATATATATATATATATTTTTTTTTTTTTTTTTTAGAAAATTAAGATGCGAACACTTACATGTATTTAGGCTGTAAGAAAAATCTCTCATAACTTTTTACTTTTTACTACCTTTTTTAGGTGATTTGCTCAAATTTGGTAAAACTTTGGCATGGGGAACACATACAGTATTCACTATTAACTATGACTTTTGCCTCAATAAACCTTTTACAGCTTATTAATAGTTAGTAAGGTAGTTGTTGTAGTGTTTAAGTTTAGGTATGGGGGTAGGATTCAGGGATGTAGAATTTGGCCATGCAGAATAAGGGGCCGTTCACCAGTGTTGGGAGTAACGCGTTACAAAAGTAATGCATTACAGTAACATATTACTTTTTGCTGTAACGCAGTAGTGTAAGGCATTACTAATCAATTTTCCGTAATATTTTACTCTGTACATGTTCAGTAACGCTTGCGTTACAACACACTTTTAGCCAAAAATGTAATTGTTCAAAACAAACAAAACAAAAAAAAAAAAGTAGTCCACTTTCTAATAAAAATGTCCTGATAATTTACTCACCCCCATGTCATCCAAGATGTCCATGTCCTTCTTTCTTCAGTCGAAAAGAAATTAAGGTTTTTGATGAAAACATTCCAGGGTTATTCTCCTTATAGTGGATTTCAATTGGCCCCAAGCGGTTGAAGGTCAAAATTACAGTTTCAGTGCAGCTTCAAAGGGCTTTACATGATCCCAGACGAGGAATAAGGGTCTTATCTAGCGGAACGATCGGTCATTTTCTTTAAAAAATGAAAAAGTATTGTAAACACAGTATTTATAGACACAAATGATTGCATCACAAGTGCTTCCACCAGACCGCGATTCCGTATTCTTCAAAAAGCTTACGCTGAATGTCCTACACCTTCTCTATTCAACTTACGGAAAAAACAGAACTGGCGCCGCGTTCGTTCCGTATGTTGAATAGGGAAGGTGTAGGACATTCAGCGTAAGCTTTTTGAAGAATACGACGATCGTTTCGTTAGATAAAGCCCCTTGAAGCTGCACTGAAACTATAATTTTGACCTTCAACCGTTTGGGGCCAGTTGAAGTCCACTATAAGGACATGGACATCTTGGATGACACGGGGGTGAGTAAATTATCAGGAAAATTTTATTAGAAAGTGGACTTTAATGAATGAAAAATGCTGCAAGTAAGTTCTATTACCTGTTCGTGGTCAGTCAATAGCCACGTGTGGTGTCCAAGTTTGTAAATAGACTAAATGACAGCTTCTGATATATTTGTTTAGCGATTTATTTCATTCATCTCCCTCTCGCTGGTGTGTAACTTTGTATTATGTGACGTAGTCCAGTGAAGGCGTGTTTAGGGTGGGTTTTACAGGAGTGCCGCGAGGCTACTGGCCCGACAGTGGAAACGCGGTATGATTTCGGCCTCTGTGCTCGCACTGGCCAGTGGAAAAGCGGCTAATGGGTGAAGATGGCAGAAGAAGACTGTACATTCGCGAGATGGATGTATGCGCATTACTTCGAGTTTGTCAGATAATCACTTTATACCTCTACCATACTTTTAACAGACTTGGATAGTTTGTGATTCTGTCTGTCATCCTTTCTTGCATTGTCATGAGCCTTCACTTTGCCAATTATAAGCTATATTGTTAGTAGCCTGGATAGCCCACAGTCATTATGCTACATCACATCGCCCTCTACTGGATGTAAAATGCTCTGCAGCACATTTTGTCATTTTTAGAACGTTATTATACTTCTGTAGTTTTGGTGAAAGTAACGCAAAAGTAATACAGGAGTAATGTAACGCATTTCAATTCTGAGACAGTAATATTGTAAGGTAAAGAATTACTTTTAAATAACAGTAACAAGTAATCTATAATGTATTACAGTTTGGAAGTAACTTGCACAACACTGCCGTTCACACATCACGTATTTTGCGTGCGCAAATTCGTTATTTCAAATGTAGGTGCGCGGCAAGTGTGCTCATAATAGAAGCGACGCGGTCTCGATGCACATGCGGTGCGGCGCGCTCATTTTTTCCAGGCATGCCTATGTCGTGGCGAGATAAACACATCTCAACTTTTCAGAATGCCGCAAGTGCACCGCAGGTCATGTGACAAGAACCAACCAATCAGCTTCGGCTTTTCCGTAACAACATCAGCTCAGCCGAACAGCTGGTCATAACTGTACAGGGCAGGTTTTTATTTCTCATCTCCATAAATATATCTAGTAGTAAAGCTAATGCAAGGGCTAGAAATCAATGAATACTTTGCTGATACTTCCTCGTCATCACGGAGAGCGCAGTTCATGGTTGCATAGCAATGACAGATGCCACGGGAGCGCAAGCGCTTGTGGAAAGGAGGAGAAAGCAGCACGGCCACGCTTTCCACGTGTTTTTAGATGCGATATGTAAACAGCCCCTTAAGGCATTAATATGTGCTTTATAAGTACTAATAAACAGCTAATAAGCAACTAGTTAAAAGTGACAATTGTTCCCCATCCAAGTGTTACCAAAAATGTTTCTGGAATTGAGCAAATATGCAAGCGCACATACTTTCGAGTTGGCATGTTCCTGTTGAGCTACTGCCATTGAGATGAATGGTACTGTAATGCTTATGGATAGATTTTTCTAGGTTTAATAGACATCCTCAGCCTGACTTAATTTGCTTTTATCGAGTAGTCCTCAACAGTACAGATTTCTCCTCCCACTGGCTTCCCTCAACCCCCTGAGAGCAGTTTATGCTCAGTAGAGATCCAGTGGCACATCCTTGTGTTGAATGACATTCCACTCAGCCAAATTCCCTGCTTGGCTCTTCTGACTGGCTTTGGATCAGCCATTCAGTGAGTTTTGATGTGGTGCCACGTTTGTCAAGATGGCTTTGTCCGGGATTTCCGTGGTTGTTCCAACACTCTCTTCAGCCATTGGCCAGATTGTTTATTCCCTGAATAGTCATCACATCTGTATGCCTGATTAAAACAGCAAGTAAAGGACTTTAACTCAGTGTTGAGCAGATGATGTCAGGTCATGAAACCAAATAAATCCAGATATTTACCAGAATACAGAGGGTAGTTATAATAGATGGGTTTGCATTGCATAGAAACTTAATTTTTTTGGCAGAGGCTATTTACACTGCGCAAATAGCTTACAATGTTATTTACACTAAGTGCAAATAGCGATAAATAAATGTTAATTACTTAGGAGAATTAGCAATATTTTCTAAGCGATAAATTGTATTTACAATAGATAAATAGAGATAGATGCCACATTTACACCAAGTGAAAATAGCAGTATTTTCTTTGCACTAAGTGTAATTAAGAAAATATTTGAAAGGTGGAAATAAAGTGCCTAAATATTATTTAATATTGGGAATAAAGTGTTTAACAGTTAGGAGTGTAGGGGAGCTGACTTACAGACAAGTAGGAGGCATCTATTTATGATTTTAATATAATCAAATACACTGAATATGTTATTACATACTGTTTTATAATATACTACAATACACTGAGGTGCAAGTATTATTTGCCACTATTTGCACTAAGTATAAAATACCATCTAACAACTATTTACACTTTGTGCAAATAGCATCTAACTACTATTTACGCTTAGTGCAAAGAAAATACTGCTATTTTCACTTAGTGTAAATAGCATCTGTCGCTATTTGCACTTGGTGCCGCTGCCACACTTTATTCCCACTGTTAAATACTCGTTTCCACTTTTGAAATATTTTCTGAGTTTTTATTAAAAATAAACGCCTCTCCAAGCTGATATGCGATGTGTAAAGAGAGCGAAGAATGAGTTCGGAAAACGATAGATTCAAACTTGTCAAAAATGCGTCAAAAGCTAACACCAACCGTTAGCAGAGGCATTTCTTTTCTAATTTTGTCTGGAATCAATCCGACATTAGTGGGCGGAGTTAATGTAATTAGCATGTGCCTACAAGGTGGGCTATTTGCAAATAGACACTTTATTATTTGTTATACTAGCATTATTTTTTATGCCACAAATAGCAAGGCCGAATGTGTTTCCATGGCTTTCACACTTTGTCAACATAGAACAGCATTTCAGAATTATTACTGGCACAATCCCCTCATGGAGCAACCTGGGTTTAAGTGCTTTTCTGAAGGGAACAGTGATGATTGTTCTGCTTATAGAGAACAAACCAACTGTGGGCTGAAGAATTGGGGGTTTCTCATATATACACTGCTCAAAAAAATTAAAGGAACACTTTAGAGAATAGCGTCAAGTCAGTTAAACTCCTTTGGTGTTAATGAAATTAACAACAGGTACACTAGATGGGCAACAATGAGATGACCCCCAAAACAGGAATGGTTTTACAGGTGGAGGCCACTGACATTTTTTTCCCTACTCATCTTTTCTGACTGTTTTTCACTAGTTTTGTATTTGGCTAGGGTCAGTGTCACTACTGGTAGCATGAGGCGATACCTGGACAGATGTTGCACAGGCAGTCCAACTCCTCCAGGATGGCACATCAATATGGGCATTTGCCAGAAGGTTTGCTGTGTCTCCCAGCACAGTCTCAAGAGCTTGTATGAGATTCCAGGAGACAGGCAGTTACTGTAGGAGAACTGGACAGGGCCATAGAAGGTCCTTAACCCATCAGCAGGACCGGTATCTGCTCCTTTGTGCAAGGAGGAACAGGATGAGCACTGCCAGAGCCCTACAAAATGACCTCCAGCAGGCCACTGGTGTGAATGTCTCTGACCAAACAATCAGAAACAGACTTCATGAGGGTGGCCTGAGGGCCCGACATCCTCTAGTGGGCTCTGTGCTCACTGCCCGGCACCGTGGATCTTGATTGGCATTTGCCATTGAACATCAGAATTGTCCATACAAACTATTACCATTTTGAGTCGCTGCAATGAAATTTCAGCAAAATGGACAAGCCTGCTGCATCATTTTTTCACTTTGATTTTCGGGGTGTCTTTGAATTGAGTCATCTGTAGGTTAATAATTTACATTTCCATCAAACGATGTGGCATCCTTTCGTTCCTAACACATTACCCAGTCCATATCAGTATAGATATCCAGCATGATATTTTTCCCCCATTGAGATCTGATGTGTTTTCAAAGTGTTCCTTTAATTTTTTTGAGCAGTGTATATATAAAGAGGCACACAACTGTTCAAAAGTTTGGGGTCAGTATTTTTTTTTTATTTTTTTTATTTATTTTTTTTTAATGAAATTTGTACTTTTTTCAGCAAAGATGCATTAAATTGATCAAAAACAACAGTAAAGACATTTATAATGTTACAGAAGATTTCTATTTCATATATATGCAGGGGTTTTTTTTGTTTGTTTTTGTTTTTTTTTACTTTCTATTCATCAAGGAATCCTTAAAAAAAAATTATCATGGTTTGCACAAAAACATTGATATAAAAATATTGGAAATGTTTCTTGAACAGCAAATCAGTATATTAGAATGATTTCTGAAGAACTGTGCATTTAGGATACATAAAACATTAACTATGAATTTAGCATAAGCGAGACAAAGGAGACAGTCCTTTTATTCCAAAAATATCATTCCCATAGAATGTTTTCAAACACAATACATCATTTGTGATGTGGTGGAATCAACACTATGGTCAGAATTTCTATTACACTGTAAAAAAAAAAAAAAAAAAAATTCCACAAAATTTACGGTAAAAAACTGCAGCTGCGGTTGCCACAACTTTACCGTAAAAAATATGGTATCAACATTTTAGGTTTTATGGGACAGCTGTCTATTTTACAGTTCAAAACCGTATAATTTAAAGGTTTATATTGTAATAATTATGGTTCATAACTGTTTTTTACACACTGTAAAAAATTCTGTTAAATTTACTGTAAAAAAATCAGTATTTCATTAACTGATATAATGTTAATTTACCAACCTATTGAAGTGCTAATATCTGTTTTGTACCTTTGTAATACACTGACAACCACCAAACACAGTGGTGATGAGTCACATGATGAATCCAAGTTCATCACAAGCAGCTTTTCCACAAGCTGAGAAGGACAATACTATTATATCGAAGGTGCACACAGTGTCATTCACACAAACACTAAACACCATCATGGTAACACACATGCAATTTTAAAAATGCAATAAACATGAATTTAACAACATTAGATGTAACATAAAACCCTAATGTACATAACTGATTAGGAAAAAACTAAGAAAAACTTAGAAGAAAGAGTTTGAACGTTTTCTTTGAATGACTTTGTGTTTTGTGTTTGTGAACAATGTTGCCATACATGATACAAGATGCAAATTTTCTTTAAATCATTGGCTGTTCTTTGAAAAGTCAATGGAAAACGAGGTCCAAGTCCAGCTAAAGAGTTACTGTTAACTGAAGTTAACTGAAGCTTGAAGTTTGACTCCATAAATTTCAAAGCGTTATAGAGTCACTTGAGCAGTCTTTACTGTAGTATAGTGTGTTTGGGTGAGCGTAAGTAATTCAGGGGGGTTTGAGAACGTGATCAAAGGGCTGCTGTGGAACATTAGGGTCAGGTGGGTTCAGGAAATATCGTCTACGTCCCCATCCTCTGCTCTGATCTGCAGTGGCAGGTGTGCATGCTAGGAATATTCCAGAAGACAGTGATGTAAATCAAAGACGATTGTCTTGCTTACAACTGGCACAATCTTAAGTTCAGTCTCTGACTTATGAGCTCAGTTTTTTACGAAGTGCTTACGATTTTAAGATTTTCGTTGGTTCCCTGTCAGGTCAGAGAGATCCTTCATATAGACTAGCTATATAAGTCAGCATAAGCTTGATTCAGTGAGAATCTATGTTTATCTGTGGGAATCAAATTAGAAAAGCATAGTTTGTTCAATAGAATGACAAGTATGCTTCGCCTTGTGCTGTGCGCTATTCCTGAAGAATTCTGCAAAGGTGTGCTCTTCCTGACATGGGGCTCTGAACTCTGAGGTTTTTTGCTGATCTGTGATCATTTTTCATTTTACATTTATGAAACCGCTCAAAGTTCAGCAGCCTAGTTGTGATGTGTTTAAGTTGTGATTTGACTGCTCCCAAACACTGCTGTATCAGTTCAAACTTGAAGTAGTGAATCAAAAACATACAGCGCAACTAGTTTAATCCAATTCTAGAATGAATGAGAATTATGAGCTGGTTCCTTTTAGTGAAGCAAAAACATACAACACGACCAGTACAGTCAGATTCCCGAAAAAATGACTCTGAGTCATTTCTTTTAGTTGATTAGGGTACGTTTACATGACAACAATGTACTAAAAACAGAAAAAAATTTCCTTTGCATTTTTTGAAGTTTCGCGTACAGACGACAGCATTGTCAAAACGATCCGTTCACACAGATCCACGAAAACACTGTATTATGCTGCCCGGCCAGTAGTTGGCGACTTTGTTATTTTGGCTGTCAAGTATTTGCGCATTCCTATAGACTGAACATGTAATACGCATGTGCATGACATCACGGTTTTCACAAATTCACGTTTTTGTAGTTTACACTGAGATGATAAGGGTACCAGTTTTCAAAAGTTTGTGTTTTCAGGCCCCCAAAACGCCGTTGTTGTATAAATGAACAGCCAAAACTCATAAAGGTTTTTTTTTTTTTGTTGAAAACCTTGTCGTGTAAAGGCCCCCTTAGAAACACATACAGCTTGATCTTTCAACTAACTGTGAGTCTTAAATCAGACTGACAATGTGTAGTTAAATTGTACCCAATATGAATTTTGTTGGTAGTAATTTAAAAAATAAATATATGAATGAAATATGCTAGCACACTTTTTGTTAGTTTAGGATTGTTTACTATAGTTAAAGGTGCAGTAAGCAATTTATGAGAAACGCTGTTGATATTTGAAATCGACACCCAAACAACCCCCCCCCCCCCATATGATTGCTACGCCCCCAAAATAACAAACATGTTACATAACACAGGCAACCACTAACAGCTGTCGCAAGTATGGATGAATTAGTTGCATCAACAAAAACAATAGCATATCTTGGTTCTGTGAAACAGCAAAAACCAATGTTACTCGCATATCGAGCAGAACAAAGCAACCTTGGCATTAGTTTTCAAGCCTTCCTGTTCTCTAATGACTCTCCAGCGCTGGAAAGCTTCTCCAATATAATCACGCAGGTCCTAAAGCTTTTGTCTGCTCATAACCCTTCTTCTTCCAATTATATTCCTCTGACCATTTCAAATATTTTTTGGTAATATTGCACTTTATCTTGCAATATATATTGCAATGTATCTCTCTTTTTAGTCTTTCTACCAATGTCCTGCTTGCTTGCTCACTCTCTGTTCTCCTCCATCATGAGTGGATACGCCTACTACTGAGTGGCTACATACACTTTATTTACACAGCCAGGACTATGTACAAATACAGTATTTTTTTCCAACTCACACATAGAACAGACATCTAGTAAATATTCACAAAATTGTTTGTTTAGGTGTTGATTTAAATTTTCAACTGCGTTTCTCAGAAATCACTTGCTGCACCTTTAAGGCTAACTATTGGATTACACTGCCTATAAAAAGACTGTCGTTATTCCAATAAAAGACTGAAAAATACACCTTTTGCGAGAATTGTTTTACATTGAATTATCATTAAAATGATCAGATATGCAATTCTATTGTCAAATGATCAGTTTTACAAACATTTATTCTAAAAGAATCATAAATGTAACAATTCCAGTTCCTTAATGGTTTCGAGGAACCTGAACAGTTAAATTATTTACGTTCCCATGCTTAGTTGTGATGCATTAAAATTCATTTTTGTTGTTGTTTTTTGCTGCGAGTTCAATATTTATTCTTATCTCTTATTTCTCCACAGGTGGAGCGAGAGATCGCCATCTTGAAGCTAATAGAACACCCACACGTATTAAAGTTGCACGATGTCTACGAAAATAAGAAATATTTGTAAGTATTATAATAATTTTGATGAAAGTAAAATATTGCTGTGCTTATTTGTATTGATTTGTAGTGTTCAAGATTTTTATATAGATATTAAAACTTACTATTAATACAATTATTAAATAAAATATATAATAATAATAATAAATACATTTATGTTTCATGATCTTATGCTGTAAGTAAATGATAAATGAGTTTCTCATTCATCCTAAGATGCAAACAATAACCATTTTTCAACATGTACCATGGTGGAACCATAGTTTAATTTGAAGTACCACATCAAAGTACCATGGACGCAGTTCTTTTTGTAAAGCCACTTATTTTTTTAATATACTTTCTATATTTATACTTATTTTGCAATTATTTAATATGACTACAATTGCTAACCCAAAATGTGAGAGTGTTTAGCAAAAACAAAGTTTGGTGGTGTGTATAGCCTGAAAGTTTGGCAGAAATGCAAGTGTAAATGTGTTTGATCTTAAAAGGTTTTAGACGAGAGGGATTCTGCTGGTGCTGAAACACTCTTAATGAAGAACGTGTGAAGCAGCCTGTTAGTCACAGCAGTTTGAGAGCTGCTAATGGGGCCACGACTCATCCTTCATGTAAACACCATGATAATTCACTTAGCATTTTTTGGCATCAACACATCTTCCTAAAAATGATTTCTGTTTACCTCATCATTCACTTGTTTATATTTTCTCTGGTTTTGAAGCACTGCATGAGTTTAATATTTTACATCTCTTGGTATCATGGTAGTACTGTGATTTTTAACATTTTTACCATTCTTACTATGCATATGAGCCAAAACATTATGACCACCTGCCTAATATGCTATTGGTCTGCCGCGTGCTGCCAAAACAGCCGACCCGCCGAGGCATGGACTCTACAAGACCCTTGAATGTGATGTTAGCAGCAGATCCTTCAAGTTCTGTAGGTTGCGAGGTGGAGTCACCGTGGATCAAACTTGTTGGTCCAGCACATCCCACAGATGCTCAATAGGATTGAGATCTGGGGAATTTGGAGGCCAGGACAACACCTTGAACTCTTCATCATGTTCCTCAAACCATTCCTGAACAATGTGTGCAGTGTTGCAGGGTGCATTATCGTGCTGAAAGAGACACTTGCACCAGGGAACACCACTGTCATGAAGGGGTGTACCTGGTCTACAACAATGTTTAGGAAGGTGGCATGTGTCAAATTTACATCCACATGAATGGTCGGACCCAGGGTTTCCCAGCAGAACATTGACCAGAGCATCACACTCCCTCCATCGGCTTGTCATCGTCCCACAGTGCATCCTGGTGCCATCACACTCCCTCCATCGGCTTCCCCAGGTAAACGGCGCACATGTACACAGCCATCCATGTGATGTAAAAGAAAACTGGACTCAACGAACCAGGCGACTTTCTTCAGACGCTCGTATGCCCATTGTAGCCACTTTCAACAGTGGACTGATGTCATCATAGGCACTCTGATTGGTCTGCAGTTATTCAGCCCCATACACAGCAGAGTAACCATCATTAAAATTTGTGTGCAACAGTAGACCTTCTGTTGGCTCGGACCAGACGGGATAGCCTTCGTTACCCTCGTGCATCGATGATCCTTGGGCGCCCAACCTCCTCGGACACTGTTGGTAAATTCTCACTACTGCTGACGGGGAGCAACACACAAGCCTCTGACCCAGTCGTCTTGCCATAACAATTTGGCCCTTGTCAAAGTCGCTTGGATCTTTATTCCTGCCCATTTCTTCTGCATCAAACACGTTGATTACAAGAACTGATTGTTTGCTTACCATCCAATCTATCCAGACCTTAATATGTGGCCTTGTTAGGAGATGATCAACGATTTTCGCTTCACCTGTGACTGGTCATAATGTTTTGGCTCATTAGTGTACCATCATTCTACGCCAAGGGTTGGCAACCTTTTTGTCAATGAAGTGCCATTTATAAGTTTCCTATTTAATCACTGTGCCCCCCCTTGAAACCTGATGATCAAACATGATCATTCAGAAACTTGCTTATTTGATTAGTGACATAGAAATAGTGCCGAACCTCAAATATTTTTTTGAAGCAATTTTCCATACATATATATTTTTTTTAATTCAATAAAATCCTATAAGTTTGTTCATTTTCAGGTTTAAATTAGACTTTCAATAACACATTTCCAATGTGACCCTATACTGAACCCCACTACTCGTGAACAGAGCTTGCCCATCACCATCATTGTTTAATATGATTCTACGTACTTATTTCAATATCTCCAAAATATATAGCATTAACTTTTATGAAAGCTAAGCACAACAAAAACAGCAGAACAAACTGTAAACTGACAATCAAACTGACTTAAAGGTATAGTTCACCCAAAAATTATCCCATGATTTACTCACCCTCAAACCATCCAAGGTGTATGAGACTATCTTCTTTCAGACAAACACAATCTGAGTTATATTATAAAATATCCTCGCTCTTCCAAGCTTTATAATGGTAGGGAAGGGGGTGTGAGATTTTGAAGTCCAAAAAAGTGCATTCATTCATTC
The DNA here is from genome assembly GCA_039654765.1 of Mylopharyngodon piceus. Taxonomy (NCBI): domain Eukaryota; kingdom Metazoa; phylum Chordata; class Actinopteri; order Cypriniformes; family Xenocyprididae; genus Mylopharyngodon; species Mylopharyngodon piceus. The sequence goes on along the minus strand of CM077459.1, from coordinate 7,947,804 downwards.
ATAAAAGTAATCCATACGACTAATTGGGGTTAATGAAGGCCTTTTGAAATGAAGCGATGGGTTTTTGTAAGAAAAAATATCCATATTTAAAACTTTATAAACTAAAATAACTAGCTTCTGGCAGACGGCCTATGTAAGTCGACTTGCGCCAAAAGAGTAACTTCTGACCCGATGTAGTGTGTAGGAGTAGCGTAAGCTTAGACATCTCTCGTGGTTCAAACAAATAGGGCTGGGCTACAAACTCAAGCTCCTCTTCTCTTATATTGAAATCCTCTGACATTTCTCCTTAAAATTCTTGTTTTATAGTTAGTGATGGATGTTTTGTTTTGCTCTTTCCTCTACATTTCTGCGTTTGTCAATACATCATGCGTCTTGTCAGGGGTTACTCTTCCACCGTTACTTGATTTGTATAGGCTGCATAGCTAGTTAACTGTGTAGCTAGTTATTTTAGTTTATAAAGATTTAAATATGGATATTTTTCTTATAAAAACCCATCGCTTCGCTTCAGAAGACCTTTATTAACCCCCTGGAGCCGTGTGGATTACTTTTATGATGGATGGATGCACTTTTTTGGAACGCCATTCACTACCATTATAAAGCTTGGAAGAGCCAGGATATTTTATAATTTTATATATTTTATAATATAACTCCGATTGTGTTAATCTGAAAGAAGAAAGTCATATACACCTAGGATGGCTTGAGGGTGAGTACATCATGGGATAATTTTCATTTTTGGGTGAACTATCCCTTTAACTGTGATATGTTGTGCTTTCAGCACTGCAAAAAATGCTTTTCTTAGAATTTTTGTCTTGTTTCTAGTCCAAATATCTAAAAATTCTTAAATCAAGAGGCATTTTCTAGACAAGTAAAAATGCCAGTGGGGTAAGCAAAATAATCTTGTTTCAAACTGAAAACAAGATTATTTTTCTTACCCCACAGGCAGATTATTTTGCTTGTTTTAAGGAAAAACTCACTTAATTTTGATTTATTTTTTCTGAAAACAAGACAATAATTTTACTTGTCTAGAAAATGCTTCTTGATTGAAGTATTTTTTAGATATTTTTAGATATAGACTGGAAACAAGACAAAATCTAAGTAAGAAAACATTTTTTGCAGTGAGCAGCTCGTGATGCGCAGCAGTCGTGCTAATGGCTTTGTCAGAACTGCGCACTTCCATTGACTTGAGCAGTTTAATTCTCATACTTTAATAGTATTTATAACTCCAAACTTAATAAAACAAGCTGTGTTACTATGAGGAATAATTACATCAAAATGTAGATCTGTATGCAGGTGTGAGGTACTTTATGTAAATAAAATACATACACCTCTCTCACTTTTGCTTACATTCCAGCAATTACCCCTCCACGTTGCATAGGTTGCAGACCCCTGTTCTACACTACATAACATATCAGTGTTATGGTATTATCACTTTTTTTTTTTTAGTACAGCTGCCAGGTTATGCCAGTAGATGGCGATAAGTGATTCATTGACTCATTCACTCATCCATTTTTTTAAACACTGAATCATTCAGAGATTAAACGCAGATGCTCAGAGATACTGCAGTTAATTGTGACTTTTCCTGCGTCCCAATGTCCATACTATCCATCCTAAATAGTATGTGAGATTAAAATGAGTGTGTCCCAAAGCATAGTATGTTGAAAACAGTATGCCAGATGGTCTACTATTTCCGGTAGATTTTCGAAGTGTGGATCCGTGCACACTACAAAGGCCGATATTGCCCACAACCCATTGCGCTTTGGATGAGGATTCAGTTCAGAACTACAAACACGAGTAAAAAGTGTTAAAAAAAACTACAAAACATGGCGGATATGCGCGACCGACGGTGAGAGGTTTGAGTGACTAATAATCAGTTTAACCTGATAGAAAATATTTATGTAATGTTATCCATGTTATATTTCATCTGCAATACCAATGTGGACTTTTATAAAGATCTGATTGGACATTAACTTTTAAATGCATCATTATGCATATGAGGAGAGTTCTCCACATGAAAGACTGCAGATCATCGTGCTACTGCATTTCTCTACGATACGGTAGGAAATTAACTAAATGAAATGTGGTGGAGGATGTAAGATGATTGACAGGCCAGTTTACGGTGACAGGATGCAACAGAGAGCAAAGACGCAATTGTATGGTGTGATAGTATGTCCCAACGCTTGTCTACTCTTTTGCTACACACTCAAAAGTATGTACTTTTTGTTCACAAAAAGAGTACATACTTTTAGGGCGTAGTAGAAGTAGGCGAATTGGGACGCAGCATTTGTCTCGACCTATTTTGGCTAATGGAGCAAACAGGACAAAATAAATGGCAATATACTATAAAAAGTAAGTTTGTGCATTGAGCAGTTGTATAAAAAATCTCACAATCGCGATCGTGCTGTTGGTTGAGCGTTAGAGAACGCAATGACAGTGACGGGAACAGAACAATAATTTTAATGGCTTGACATTTAGTGTACTAGTTTAAAAAGAAAGAATTGAGTAAAGGTTAATCTAACCGACTATGACACCAAGCTGCTGGCATCTAACACCGATACATACCACTCACTTGGCTTGGAAGAGAAACTCACACATTCACAAATGTTGTTTAATTATGAATAGTTTATGACACTGACTCGCTTTTTTTGACAGTAGTGTGAGTGTATTTGAAGACAGTTTCTCCACAGAAACTTAAAAATGTGCTGTCCGTTCAGGCTCTCTAGTCCTCCAAACTTTTCCTGACAATCTTTCAAAAACAGCCTAATTTCAAACCATACCAGCATGTTATCGTCAAGGAGACTTAACAAAACTAAAACCCACTAAAAGTTTTATCGTGTTTACTTTCTGGGTATCCCTTTTATCTTCACACTCACCTTCCATTGTGCGCTCTTGGTTCACACACTTGGACAATGTAGAACGGAAGCTGTCAGCCACGTATTTCACTGCCTTGTACAACCTCCAACCAAAGAGAATCACTCTCGACTCTGTTTGCTTGTTTAGATGAATATCCCCCATGCTTGGAGATGAAATTGTCTATTCTCTTTGAGACTTCAAGGTTCTTTGAAAATTGTCTTAAGAAAAACATTAGTTCTTTTTAGTGAGGTTTCATTATAGACTCCATTAAATCTAAATCCATGTCTGTTCGCTTTGATGCTATCCGCTTTATATGCTACTGTTCTCCTAAATGTTTACAAACTGAAGTGTTTACATTTAAAAATGGACCTAAAATATTGATGACTCATGGTTGTGAAGGAAATTTTAATTCTTAACTTTAATTTTTAATTCTAACATATCTAACATTTCTTTTTCTTGCAGGAATAACATTTATATGCTTTTGAATACTAAATGCCCTTGAGCCAAACACTTGAGCCAAAATTACTGTGTGTCTGAATATAACAAAAGAGGAAACAATACTAGACAGGTGTCTAACCTCATGATCAAGGAATCCAAATTTGCTTTTACCTAGTAACAAAGAATTATACATATGTAGAACCAATCGAATTGGACAAAAATTATGTAATTAATCATGTCACCTTTGCCATGCTCTTATTCTTTAATAACTGTTGTGCTCTCTTTGTCGGGGGGAATTCTCTGAAATTGGAGTTCCTCCTGGCTGTGATTAAAGCATATTGAAGGGCATTTTCTGGAGTCTGTCTGGTTACTGCTGCGCAGCAGGTTAGTGGAATACTAGAGATCTTATTCCCAAGTGATAATGTTCATAGGGGGCGAGACGTCATCCATCTCAGCAAGACGTCAACTAGGAGACGCGCTAGAGGATAAATTTGTAAGTGTCGATTAGGAGGCGCCCTAGGTTAACTTAAAGGGATAGTTCACCCAAAAATGAAAATTATCTCATGATTTACTCCCCCTCAAGCCATTCTAGGTGTATATGACTATATTCTTTCACAATCAGAGTTATATTAAAAATTTCCTTGCTCTTCCAGGCTTTATAATGGTAGTGAAGGTGGCGTGAGATTTTCAAGCCCAAAAAAGCACATCCATCCATCATAAAAGTAATCCATACTGCTACATGGGGTTAATAAAGGCCTTCTGAAGAGAAGTGATGCGTTTTTGTAAGAAAAATATCCATATTATAAACTTTATAAACTGTAATAACTAGCTTCCACCAGATGGCCGTACGCATCGATTTACGGCAAACGAGTAATCTCTGACCCGACACGACGCATTGACGAACGCGGAAGCGCAGAGGATAGAGCAAAACAAAACAAAAAGAAACATTTTTAAAATGCCGGAGGATTTCGATATAAGAGAAGAGGAGCTTGAGTTTGTTGTCCAGCCCTATTTGTTTGAACAGCGAGAGGTGTCTTAAAGGAACACTCCACTTTTTTTGAAAATAGGCTCATTTTCCAACTCCCCTAGAGTTAAACAGTTGAGTTTTACCGTTTTCGAATCCATTCAGCCGATCTCTGGGTCTGGCGGTACCACTTTTAGCATAGCTTAGCATAGTTCATTGAATCTGATTAGACCGTTAGCATCTCGCTCAAAAATGACCAACGAGTTTCGATATTTTTCCTATTTAAAACTTGACTCTTCTGTAGTTACATCGTGTACTAAGACCGACGGAAAATGAAAAGTTGCGATTTTCTAGGCTGATATGGCTAGGAACTATACTCTCATTCCGGCGTAATAATCAAGGAACTTTGCTTTGCCGCAATGATATTACGCAGCGTCTCTCACAAATGTTTCCATGGTTGCAAGGCACGCTCCCTGTGCAAGCAGGGGGTCACATGCACTGCGTAATATCATTGCGCCTGCTGCACCCATGATACGGCAGCAAAGTTCCTTGATTTTTATGCTGGATGAGAGTATAGTTTATAGAAAAAAGTGGAGTGTTCCTTTAAGGTTACGCTACTCCTACATCTACGTCATTCATCACATCAGAAGTTACTCTTTTGGCGCAAGTCGATTTGCGTAGGCTGTCTGCCGGAAGCTAGTTATTATAGTTTATAAAGTTTTAATTATGGATATTTTTCTTACAAAAACCCATCGCTTCACTTCAGAAGGCCTTTATTACACCCTGGTGCCGTATGGATTACTTTTATGATGAATGGATGTACTTTTTTGGGCTTCAAAATCTTATGCCCCCATCTCTACCATTATCAAGCTTGGAAGAGCAAGGATATTTTTAATATAACTCCGATTGACAACCCGTGAAGTTCCACTCTGACCTGTTCCGGTCGGAATTATGCAACACTACCAATTGCAAATTCATCAGTCAACACCATTGCAGAGTATTTTCTCCTTAAAACTGCAGTTTCAAAAACTAGGTTTCAATCCACCCATTTCCTACCGTCACAAACTTGTAACCAATCCCATCAACATGCAGGGCTTTTCTCCACTGACTTTCTATGATGTTCAAAGCATTTCTAAGGATGCTGATTTTTAGCTGTCTATTAGCAGCTGTCTACTCTGAGATGAGATGGCGAATGGAAACATGGTTTGTGAAACAGTAGCAACACATTATCAGCTATTTGATAATGTAGTCAAGCCAAAGGCTAATCATATCAATTACCGTTACGTGTCCGAAGTTGTAGAGAGCGATGCATAAAACGCATTACCATTCTAATTAGGGCTGTCAATGTTAACGTGTTAAGCATGCAAATAATTCAAAATCCTTAATGGATTTAAATAATTTAACAAAAATAAATTAATGAAGTCATTAACGTAATTTACGTCACGCAGTTAGATGATCTTGGAAGTCAGGAGTTTATCACACTGAGCATCTACAATAGCGCAAGCAACTGTAACCCAGGTAGGCGGAAATTTCTATTCTAACCCTTTAACCTGTTTCGCTTCTCAGTTTGTGAACAGATCATTTTAAGCCGCTAAACTCCGTGAAAGTTTCCAGGCGAATGATCCAGTAAGCAAATACATTCAAACAATCAGTCCAAAACAGTGCTAATGTAAGGAAAACCAGGCTTATTACATCAGAGATGGCAGAGAAAACAGTGACTCGCTGCCTGTGTTCAATGAATTGTTCAATACAGTGTCTATTTAGCTTTAAAACAAGAGCTCTTTGTGAAATACAGACAGATACGTCAAAACATCCCACCGCTGTAAGGCCAGATGATACACAAACTACATTTCTTGGCTGGATAAAGCAAACCAGCGTCTCGCTAGTAAAGTTTTGATGAATGCGAATTGTAATTAAGGTAAAGTGATGTACAGGAGTCGTACAGTAAGCACGTGAGTCCGTTATATTGATGAGCAAATAAACCATGTGGCTCTTGTATTTATGCACAAACACATTTCAGTACATTCACCTTGTTTCCACACACATTCAGGTTAGTGTTTTTATCTGTCATGTGTATGTTGCTTTAAGTAATTCTAAATGGATCCGTCTAATGTAGTATATATGCAGTCAGGTTAAGGTGGGTGGTTTACGTTTTTTTTAGGGCATCTCCATGTGGTCCTGTTCAGTATTGCAACTTGGCATGTCTAAAATGTAAACAAGCTCTAAAAAGCTCTAAACAAGCTAAGCTCTTTGGTGATGCACTGTACTGTACACTGAATTCTGAAAAGTTTTGTTCTGTAATGTTTGTGTGTTTTGGTGTGCATTATGACTCCATATATCATTTGGTTATTATGTGTCATTTTGGAGTCTCCAAGTGTCCTTTTTTGGAAAGACACTAAATTTACCTTGAAAAAAGCTTACGGAAAATACAGTTTTGTGAGAATCATCCTTCAATTCTTGACTTTACTGGATATAGCAAATGATGACAAAATTAAACACATTAAACTAGATAAATGAAGTATGCTTAATTTCATGATAAGTATGCGATTAATCACCATTAAAAATGTCAATCTATTGACAGCACTAATTGTAATACATCTTGTAGACGACCCTGTATAACTCGCTCTTCCTCTTCTTTTTCTGAATCAGTTTCTGGTTCAAACATATATGGCTGAATTAAACCAATATTTCCACTTGTTACTGTGTAGCGTTTACTACAGTTGACCGAGTGGATCAGGTAGTCCGAGTTGATGTGATTGAGTGGAGGCGGGGACTAATTTGCATATTCAAGGAACCGCGTATACTAAATGAAGCAAGGGTGTAGAGTTACAATTATTTTCACAGGAAAAAAATGTTTGTCATTTGGATTATCAAAGATGAGTTTTAAGGGATAAAATTATTGACTGCAGGGGGATTTTAAAGGTTCATAAGTTATCCAGGCTCTTTGATATGTCCCGCCCAAACTTCCTCTTTCAGTACAAAGTATGCTGGGTTCTATAATGTTATTCTCTCTCTTGTTTCTGTTTGCAGATATTTGGTTTTAGAGCACGTGTCAGGCGGCGAGCTGTTTGACTATCTGGTAAAGAAGGGCAGATTAACACCCAAAGAAGCTCGAAAGTTCTTCAGACAGATCATCTCAGCTCTGGACTTCTGCCACAGTCACTCAATATGGTGAGTGTGACCAGCCATTCCTGAACATGTTGTTGTGTTTTTATGGAAATTATTATGGCTGTGTTCTCATATTGAGGCAAATGAAAACATCTTTTTTAGAACATTTGGTCTCCAACCTCAATCCAAATGTATTACACACAAACAAGCCGTAAATGTGAACATTATTAAGTTTGAAATGCTCCAAAGCAGATAGAATAACTTTTCATTTTGTTTTTTTTCTAACACAAAGCCTCGGCAATGCGTCCTAAAAGCCAGTCCAGCCTAGACTTTCCCACCTTTTTCACACTTAATAGATTAGAGGCGACTGGCGAGCTGGTGCAAACTCTTCCCTCTTGTGCTCGTTAAATTCATATTCATACCCCGGGGCTTTCGATTATAACCATATCAAGATATCAGACTCAAGCTTTTTTTTTTCTCTCAAAAGCCATCTGAGGCAAGGCAAAGCGAGGCACGTCGCCTCTCATAGTTTTTCTTCTTGATTTATGATCAGAGGCTTCATCTGAACTGCTTTTTTGGAGGGATCGTTTGGTCTGTGGGAGGATTCGCCATTATGAATCAAATCATGTGATCATGTGATATTACCCTTTTTAAAATGGTCCAAATGGTGATTGAATGACCCATCCAATGTGTTTACATGTTGTTTATTATATGCCAAAAAGAATAACCACATCAATTGAAGACAAAATGATGTTTTTTGACTAAAAAAAGGGAAATGAAACTGAGAGTTCATTAGCTTCTTGATAGATTTTCACACATCAGTGGCTTTTGCTCTTTTTAAACCAGCAACTCTTTATTCAATTGATTACAGTTTGTCATCACAATAAAACCGCAGCGTAACCGAATTTGTAGACATGTTTCATTTGACAAAATATCTGAAGCTGTTATTTCTGTAAGCTGGTAATTTCGTTTGTTTTTGATAATTGGTCCTGTTTGGTTCACTGAAGCATAAAGTCGGGTTATGAAAATTGGAAAAGGTGAGGGCTTAACCAACGATGTATAATGATCATGTTCTTTTACAAACATCATTAGCAGATATTGACTTTTGAACCACATCATCAGTTTTAATCGGGCCTTTTGTTTTGCAAATACCTTGTTGCAGTGAAGGAAACGTTGGAAAATGGTGTTTTATCCCTATAAATGCACTTATGCCTCTTTTTTGTCATTCTAGGAAGTTCCTGCTTACGATAAATTGACATCATGTGCGTTAAAATCATTTTAGCCGAATCCAAATGAACATGTTGGGCAACTATGTATGGCTTTTTTTCCACCTACTATTAGAGCTAATGAGACAAAATGCAAAATGAAGCGCAAAGGATGGTCATTAGAGAAGGAATTTCAGGTTTTATTGCTAAGCTTTATTACTATTCTTCATCAACAGTACATAAAATATCTAAAAACTAAATTGTTTTGTAAACAGTCACATTTACAACTTAATTATCATCAGTACCAATTAGGTTCTGGCATGATTTTTTACTCAGAAATCTAGTTTCCCAACTGCCAATTAAGATATTCCTTTACAAAAACGTAGCGTTCCAGGAAACCCCTGTGGCAAACTTCTGGAAAATGCATTTTCCAAGGGTTATGGTGCCGTTCATGTGCTCTCATCTCGTACATGATCATTTTGACAGCGGTAACTTGAAGGCAAAATCTTTACTTTGAGCTGCACCTCTGAAACACTGAGAGAAGAAAAACTGACACCTGGATAAACGAGCAAATCCTCTCATTTAACGCGTAAGAGTGTTATCAAGCTGATGTATTTAGAGATAAAAGGGAGGTATTATGGGTAATCAGTGTATCAGAGTGGGTCTTTTACACCACACACATACACATTTGCATTTGTGCGCATCCACATACAGACAAGATGAAAGAATTCCCTCACAACAAAGTAGTGTGGTACTGTGATGCTCTCAGATGGTAATGCCAGGGTACTTTGATATACTATGGAATTACAATTATTATTGATTACAATTTTCTTGTACTATGGTGTTGAATTTATATCTTAAAGGATAGAGTCTTGGGATAAAGTAATTTTAAGGTGACCTATTATGCCCCCTTTTACAAGATGTAATATAAGTCTCAGATGTCCCCAGAATGTGTCTGTGAAGTTTCAGCTCAAAATACCCCATGAATTTTTTACTATACCATGTTTTAACTACCTGTTTTTGGGTGGGGGAAAAATGCACTGATTTGGTGTGTGTACCTTTAAATGCAAATGAGCTCATGCTCCCTCGTGATTCCAATACACTGAGGCATAAACAATACAGGAGAAGCTCACACAGCAAATATAACTCTCAAAATTGATCATTACAAACTGTTTGTGATGCAGCATATCAGATCACGTAGGTATGGTATGTATTTTGTGGATGTTTGCTAACATTCAATTCTGAATGTGCTTGTTAGAATGCTGCACGGCTAACGTGGCTAAAGCTACACACTGTTGGAGAGACTCGATAAGAATGAAGATGCATTTATGAATTATACAGACTGCAAGTGTTTTCGGGTTAAAAATAAAAATAACGACATGGCTCTTGTCTCCGTGAATACAGTAAGAAACAATGGTAACTTTAGCCACATTTAACAGTACATTAGCAACATGCTAATGAAATGCATTCAGAAAGACAATTTGCAAACATCACGAAATATATATATGAAATTGGGTCAACTTACCTTCCTTCACATAGCTTTAGTAATCTTGAAGACATTCAAGTGTGTTTGATCAGGGTTGTAGTGTGCAGGACAGCACTAGTACACTGTTGTTGCTTGCGAAAACCAAATGGTGGCGCCGTGGGTGGAAACATACGGATTAAGGGGCGGTAATATTGTAATAAGATCCCCTTACTACGTCACAAGGGAAGCGAAATCTGATCGGCTCGTTTTTTTTCACATTCTTGCAGAGAAAGGCTTACCAAAACAAAGTTACTGGGTTGTCCTTTTTCACGTTTTCTGGGTTGGTAGATCCCGATTATAGCACTTAAACATGGAAAAGTCAGATTTTCATGATATGTCCCCTTTAAAGATCGGTAATAAACCTCTCTTTTGTGCACTTATAGGCCCCGTTTACACCTGGTATTAACATGCGTTTTGGTCGATTGGATCACAAGTGGACGACGCTAAACACGTGTAAACGGTCTAAAACGTTTTGAGCTTTCGACCACTTTCAGAGGTAGTAGAAAACGGCGTAATAATCAAGGAACTTTGCTGCCGTACCATGGGTGCAGCAGGCGCAATGATATTACGCAGTGCCTGTGACCCCCTGCTTGCACAGGGAGCGTGCCTTGCAACCATGGAAACATTTGTGAGAGACGCTGTGTAATATCATTGCGCCTGCTGCACCCATGGTACGGTTCCTTGATTATTACGCCAGAATGAGAGTATAGTTCCTAGCCATATCGGCCTAGAAACTCACAACTTTTCATTTTCCGTCGGTCTTAGTACACGATGTAACTACAGAAGAGTCAAGTTTTAAATAGGAAAAAGATTGAAACTTTTTGGTCCTTTTTGAGCGAGATGCTAATGGTCTAATCCGATTCAATGAACTATGCTAAGCTATGCTAAAAGTGGTACCGCCAGACCCGGAGATCGGCTGAATGGATACGAAAACGGTAAAACTCAACTGTTTAACTCTAGGGGAGTTGGAAAATGAGCCTATTTTCAAAAAAAGTGGAGTGTTCCTTTAAATGTGTTTGAACAGCCACAAAAGACTGCCTACTCTCCGCCTACTGACCTAATGAGTAAACATTATGTAAAGCACACTAGCCAGAAAGGATTTAAACTGTCAGCTGAAGACCCAAGTTTGGTTTGAAGACAAAAAACATACCAATCACAATGTTCTCTCCATTCCTGATTTCTAACACAAACTCACAGCGTTCGGCTGGCCTTGCAGCTATCAGAGCAGAAACTAAAGCTGCTGTTCTCCATGTGTTCTTCCATCGTCTCCTTTCACATTCATATGTAAATTGCGTGAGTTTATTTCATACATTGGATCGAAAGATCTGAAAAAACCTATACATTTATCTGCCCATAAACCCTCCCCTCGAAGATATCAGGACAGAAGTGGTTGTAAAAACACCAGGTGTAAATAGGAATGCGTCTTCCTTCTCTACTTGTGATCCGATCGACCAAAATCTTAATACTATGTGTAAACATGGCCTTAATGTGTCTGCTGAGCCCAATGGACTCACTGTGTTTTGCCATCTCTCGTCCGTGCATCATTTCTCAGAGCTGCAGGCCTCACGCAGAGCAGCAGTAGGGCCAGTATGCTACACCAGGGATGAGAAATGTCCCTGCCATGCTGTCACACTTCCCCGGCTGTTTGCTTACTTCATATGTGACTGAGAGACGCCTGTTCCCTCTGATCTCATGCTGGGACAGTCAGCAGGGAATGATGGGAGAATTACCTACCCAATATTCTCTTTTTCCACTGCTGTCCTTTCCTATTTCAGTATTCGTCTCGCTCTTGCGACTTGTCTGGCAATCTTTTTGTCTTTTTGCTTGTCCCTTCTCTTTGCCTACAAATCTAACTTACATATAATCATTTTCAAAACCTGCTTAGACAGCATTTTAAGGCATCATAGGGGTGTATGACAGCTGTTCCAAAAGGTAGGCAGCATAATTATACTTAAGTATGTGCATTAATTATGCTAATTAAACATATTATGCGTAATTACAATGATTTGAACCTCCATTTTCACCTTTTTGGGTTAACTGATACTTTAAGGTGATACAAATATGAATTGTGCAACGTAAGCCCATTGAAAAAGCGTGCCTGTTGCGACATTTCTGCAAAACTCCAAAAATGCACATAAAATATAAAATTCACTGCAGTTTCCATCTGAAATGAACACTAATGGCAGTAAAGAACCAACAACTTCTATTATCTTTTTTTTTTTATATATACAAATTATGATCACAGATTATGATGATTACAAATTATGGCAGATTATCGATCAAATAAATTTTTGTTTTGCCCATGGTTCATTGCACAATACTATTTTATGACCTTAAAACAATTTTACCATAGTGCATGATTTGTAATCCAATACATTTGGATGTTTGCATCACGTAACCAGCTCTATATACAGTATATGGCTTTTCTGACACAGTAAACTTGCTCGGTAGCTCACCTGGTACCATATCCTGCTATTTTTAAATAGGAATCCACACAATCCTGAGTTTCACGTTAGGGTGAAAAAGTTCCTCACAGACAGTAGGGGCTTTCGCACCGGAGGAACCTTTTCATAGTTCCTAGAACTATTGGCTGAAGTACCCGGATTTTGCCGTTTTCGCACCTCAGGAACTAGGAACGAATTTAGTTCTAGGAACTCCTTTTGGGGGAACTAAATTAGCTCCTACTTCAGAGTATTGGAACTATCAATGACGTAAGTGTACGTTGATTGGTCAAACGCATGTCAAACACCGGCACCCGGCATTTTTAAAAAGCCGTGTAAACATATTTAATTCACGAACGTAGTAAACAGCGATAACGGCATTTACCTGTTGTCTGCAGGGTTGTATTCTTTTCTCCACCTCGATGATATGTAATACTGCAAGTTGCCATTGGAGATTTTGTCTCTTAGCCCCACTTTTTGCTCTTTCAGTCGCGTAGATTATGCGTTTACATTCCATCTCCGTTATCACGAAACCCATGGCACACAACAAACACGGCTCCAATCACAGCATCCTCCATTCACCAGTTTTAGCGTTTGTAAATGTCGCGCTTAAAGACGCCACTGTCGGGCCGATTCAGAGTTCCTATTCCCGGTGTGAATGCAACCAGAATCATGGTCCGGGGGAGAAATTAGTTCTCGGGGAACTGTCCTTGTGGCTAGTTCCTCTAACTGAGTTCCTAGAACTATTCGGTGCGAAAGCCCCTAGTGTTGCCAAGTCCATGGTTTTCCTGTGGAATTGGGCTATTTTAACAATGTTGCCGCGGGTTGTTTTTCATGTCCGCGTGTTGAAGCGACCACAAATAACATTATATTTAGCCCCTAGAATGTGAATTTTATCAGGGGAACCCCGCCAAAAATGCGGATTTTACCCCCTCGGAATGCGATTTTAACCAGGGGATTCCCCCCCCCCACCGAAATGCGATTAGGCTGGTTTTGGGCTAGTTTTGAGTAGCAATTGGGCGGGTTTTATTGTGAAAACCTGGCAACCCTGCACACAGATTTCACTTGTTCAAGTAGGTTGGGCGAATTTGTCGCGTTGACCAGCAGAAAGCTTCTTGGTTTGAAAGTGACTTATGTGTGAACTGTGCTTCATGCATCGCTACATTATTGACAATAGACCTTTTTTTTGCCCACAGAATTTCTCTGAAATGTCACTATTGCGACTGAACCTTATCATATTGTTAGCATAGCTACATGCTAACATCAAACCATTGGAATCAATTGAGTCGAAGGCTACTTTGTGGTCTATAAAGTTGCTGCCTTCACTCAAATCACTCACTTATAAGGTTACAGTTTTCGATCAGAGCTCATGTTATACTGTTGAGCATCCACACATTTCCCCTGAGAATTTTTTATTTATTTTTTTTTTTGACGGACAGATTGACTTGGCTATTTGAAGCATGAGCAGTGTTCTTTAGACGTTTTAATAGCTGAAGGCCGACTGCTCATTCAACGTCTTTCTGTCCACCTACGAGATCATCTTTCTGGAGCTTCTTGACATGAATATTCCTCCAAATATAGCTACTAATAGAGTCCATGTATGACAACGCCTGTCAGACAGAGCATACATATATACACCTAGCTGTCTAGCTGAAAGGAATAACTCACGCAACCCATTTTTACTGATGTTTCCAAGACTATATTGACTCACTTGACACCCACCTGCTCCAGAAATAACAGCCAAATATAAAGATCTGTACAGCAGCACCCCCTTCAACCCCTCGGCGGTAATAAGAGTCACAAGGTGATCATTTAAGAAGTCTGAAATCAGCACAAATGCACTTTCTGTGCTTCTTTATTTGACTTTCTGAGTGCACTACTGTGTTATAAGGTTTTTATGTGCCACTAGAGAACGTTTTGGATGAGATCTCGGCTCTTGTAATAGGGTTACCACTGTGCTGGATCCCACTTTGATATCCCAGTTAATTCAGTGACCCTAAGGTTTTGTGTGGAAAACCGTCGTCAGTGCTAATAATTGATGGTCATCATATGATCACTTTTGTTTTGCTGTCAAAGCGCAAAGCAAAAAACGTGTTTTTGAGTTAAATGGAAAAAATAGTACTGGATTTGATTTTATCCATCGGGAATTGTTTGGATCATGAAAATAGGCATTCCATTTGTTTTCAGTTAACTGTGGATAATTATACCATTGGCACCTGTTGGTCAAAACTTATATTTCACTATTTCAAACTTGATACAAATGCATAATGTCACAGGAGGCCAAATTTTGTGGTATGCCACTGGACGGAGAAAGTTGCATTTAGTTTTCTTGACGACAATATGGACTGATAAACTGTACACAATAATACCAGGAATGTGCATTAAGAAAGTAAATTGGCCAACATCAGATAGCCAGCATGCAGAAAAGTCAAAGCACTACTTAACATGTAGACATACATGTTTTGTAATTAAACTCTCTCATAATTAGACCGCTGTGAAACAGCATGCGATTAAGATGGCTAATGTACTATCGCATGTGCCGCCTGCTGCTCTTTACATTACAATAATGTAAAGCTTGTTTGAGAGCTAATTGGGCCCTTAAAATATGGTGGAAATTAAAACAAAAAATGCTACAATGGAAGTTTTGGCACGGAATAATCTCTGATGCCAATGTTACCTTTTCTTGTTAGATTTTATTTATTTATAAATATGTGTTCATTCATTTTTTTATCTATTTATTAATTCATTCATTTAAAAACATCCATTCATTTATTGTATTTATTCATTTATTAATGAATTCTTCCAAGTATTCATTCATTAAAAATATTAATATATTTATTAAATCATTAATTCTTTTAAAATATAGTTGTTCATTCATTTTCTTTCATTCATTCATTTAAAATGTTTTATTTATTTAATCATTCATTCTTTAAAAAATGTTCATTTGATTTTATTAATTGATTTAAAATGTTTGCTCATTCATTTGACTTATTAATTCATTCAATAATATTGATTCATTCATTTTATTTCATTCATTCATTTAAAACATTTAATAATTTATTCATTTCAAATTATTGTTCATTAGTTTTATTAACTCATTTAAACAATTTATTTGTTTAATATTTCCTACTTAAATATATTTGCTTATTCATTTTATTAATTTGTTCATTCAAGAATATTTTTTCATTCATTAAAAATGTTTGCTATTTAATTGTTCTTTATAAAAAGTTTGTTCACTTTATCAGTTACTTTAAAATATTCATTTATGAATATTATATCTTATTCATTCACTTTCATTCACCCACCCACTCATTCACGTATTCATCCACTCACTCATTCAGTCAGTCATTCACTTATTCATTCATTCACCCACTCATTCAGTCTTATTCATTCATTCATTCACTCATTCATTCACCCACTCATTCACTCTTATTCACTCTCTCACTCACTCATTCATTCATTCACCCACTCATTCAATTCATTCACTCACTCACTCACTCACTCACCCACTCATTCACTTATTCATTCACTCATTCATTCACCCACTCATTCAACAATTCACTCATTCACCCACTCATTCACTCACTCACTCATTCATTCACCCACTCATTCACTCACTCATTAATTCACCCACTCATTCACTTATTTATTCACTCACTCATTCACTTATTTATTCACTCACTCATTCACTTATTCATTCATTCACCCACTCATTCACTCTTATTCATTCACCCACTCATTCACTTATTCATTCACTCATTCATTCACTCGCTTATTGACTCACTCTTTAACTTATTCACTCATTCATTCACCACTCATTCAATTATTCATTCATTCACTTACTCATTCACCTATTCTTTCATTAACTCTTATTCATTCACTCTCACTTATTCACTCACTCACTCACTCACTCATTTATTCACTTATTCATTCACTCTACTCACTCACTCACTCACTCACTCATTTATTCACTTATTCATTCACTCACTCACTCACTCACTCACTCATTCCAGTGGCCTTGTTGCCTTATTGACTATGACAGCCTGAAGAAAACGCGTTGGGAGCAAGATGGGGTGTTTTGTTATTTACCAAAGTTGAGCTCAAACTAATAATTGATGTTTCCTGGAGAGAAGCACCAAAAAACATGTTGGAGCTGACACAACACAGCAGGCCATGTCTCTAACCACGTTTTTATTTATAGAAATAAATAAAGTAATCTTTAAGCACGCAGATGTTAAACAGATACTATTTATTAGGTTTTTATAGGGAGGACTACTTCAGCCACAACTGCCGTTTTGACGGTCATCATAAAAAAATATATTAAGCAACATTTAAATGCAGATCTCTATCACCAAACAACATAACACTGTGTGCGGAAAAAAAAAATTAAACTATCACTGGGCCAATAAATGTGTAATTTAAGATTTCACAGCAGACTGGGGAAAACATTTGATGCCTCTGCGCCCTCAGTGGCAAATACCAACAAGATACTATCAAAAGCATCATGGGATGTTTTATTACCACAACCAAACTAACATGCAGTTTGCTTTCCCACATTTCTCCATTAACCTGCAGACCAGAGGGGTTGAAATTAACCTCACAGCTGTTCGATTAGGAAAATATATAGTCAGGCACTGATCATATCAACAAACAGCTTCTGTTCAGAAGAGATTACGACATCTGGGTCACGTTAATGTGTCAGGGAGTGACTTTAAAGAGCCGTTATGGATGTTACCGGTGCGACAGCTAATAAACCCCACCTCTACAATTTGTCCCATGAACATCGTTGAGGTATAAATCTTTTCATATTCAGTTTTATTAGCCCATGTGAGATTCAGGTTCATAAATGTGTTTGTGTGTGTTATTTATTTTTTTTATTTTATTTGTTCACTTTGAGTGCCACCGTCACTCTAAATTTCCATAGAATAAGTTACATTTTTAGTAGTAAACTTTTTATTTGATGAGTATCTTGCAAAGTATTATTATAGACACACCTGAACAATTATAACTCAATCATCTGTATTGAATCAACCAACATCTAGTAACAAACAAACACAAATAACAAAGTTATGACAACAATAAAATCAGAAAACAACAAACAAAACAATCTTACAACAGTAATCACATACATTTTTCATGCTGCAATGCATATTCTAATATGAAATTGTTTTTGTTAGGCTATTTTGGGACAAGATTTGAAGAGAATATTATTGTTTTAACACGTTTTTATGTCTATTACTGTATATAGTAATTAACATTTTTTCTGTGACTCAAAAGCCCTGTGGACCATAGAGTAACGAAAATCTATACTCTAGTTTTTTCGTCTAGTCTCATTTTGTTTTGTTTCGTCTCCTCTTGTTTTGTTTTGTTTTGTATTTTGTCTTGTTTTGTTTTGTTTTATCTCATCTTGTATTTTTTTTGTCTCGTCTTGTTTTGTTTTGTGTTTTGTTTTTGTTTTGATTTGTTTTTGTTTTGTTGTGTTTTGTTTCGTCTTGTCTCTTGTTTTTTTGTTTTGTCTCGTATCTTGTTTTTGTTTTGTGTTTGTCGTCTCATCTCTTTTTTTTATCTCATCTCGTTTTGTCTTTTTTGTTTTGTTTTGTTTTGTTTCGTCTCGTCTCTTGTTTTGTGTTGTTTTGTCTCGTCTCTTTTGTTTTGTGTTTTGTTTTGTTTCCTCTCGTCTCTTGTTTTGTGTTTTGTTTTGTTTCATCTCGTCTCATCTCATCTCTTGTTTTGGTTTTGTTTTTTTTGTTTTGTCTCGTCTCTTGTTTTGTTTCATTTTGTTTCGTCTCATCTTTTGTTTTGTCCACAATACTTTTGTTTCTTTTGCACAAAAAAACTTGGAAACTGTGTCATCAGTAAAAAGTGGGGCAACAAATTAATTAAGAGAAAGTTTTAAATTCATTTTGACGGTTGGAAGAAGCTAGTTCATGGTGGCCCGTGGTCAGATGAGTGCTTAACATCAGACACTGACACAGTGGGCATCTGTCATCACCTCCCACAGGGTCTTGTAGACTAGCAGTGCTGAAAGAAAGAAATAGAAGAAACAAAAAATTGATAAAAGAACCACTGATATAAGGCCAAATATACTGTAATATAAAGTGTTACTGAGAAAAATCATTGTCATGCCACAGTTTCACATCTCATTTGTTTCTTTTTCTTCTCCTTCCTTTTCCCTTCAAACAGTCACAGGGACCTGAAGCCGGAGAACCTGTTGCTGGATGAGAAGAATAACATCAGGATAGCAGACTTCGGCATGGCGTCTCTGCAGGTGGGGGACAGTCTGCTGGAAACCAGCTGTGGGTGAGTGAACCTGAGCATCATTATAACACTAATGATGAGGACAAACACTGCCTTCAGGTCACACCGTATAGGATGACAGTCATTCTGTCTTTGCGTCTGCAAATCACACTAAATATATGTGTAAAGAACATCCATTTTTTTTTATAAAGCCTACTGTATCGTATTTGATACGCAAAATTCTAAGAACTATAAATTAGCATAATTTTAAAGACGTCATAACCATTTTCCATCCCCTCTCTGACCCATAGGATTAAACAGGGTTTTTCTTCTGCACCCTTAAGACTTCAATATATAAATGATGTCTGTTATGATTTTTTATTTAAACAGGCAAAAAAATATCCTGTTTTTCATCTTTATAAATGTACAACTTTAGCTCATGAAAATGTCACAATCTGCATCACATACCATCTTATTTTACTTTGTAACTGTCAAAAGTTACTAATTAGATGAATCTCATAAAAATGTCTTGAAATGTCTGGTACATATTTCATCACAAAATCAAAAGAAAAAAAAAAAACCTCTAAATTAAATTAAAATTATATCTGGCATACTGAAATTGCAGCCTATTTTAGTACCAGTAAGATTTTTTTTTTTTTTCCAGTGCTCTCAATGTTCTGATTTTTTGCAAAAATTGTGAAAGATACATAAGAAAATATATAATAAATTAATTCAGGTTACTTTATGTAAAATATGATTTCTTTTTTGTTGTTGTTGTTTTTTTTTTTTTTTCCCTCTTTTCTTTTTGTATTGGAGTGATATGTGACCTGGGCATCTCTTGGGTACCTTTTACATGACACCATTTTCAACTAAAAACGTAAAAGTTTATATGCGTTTTGTCTGTTCATTTACACAACAACAGCGTTTTTGGGGCCTGAAAATGCAAACCTTTCAAACTTTTTCGTGCGCATGCGTATTACGTGTTCAGTCTATTGACGCATAGTGTTTCTTTACAAAGTCACATCGCCAACTACTGGTCTGGCAGCAGAATACAGTGTTTTTAGAAAGAAAGAAAGAAAGAGAGAATGTGGAAGCAACCAATGCACCAAATTTTATGACACGCCCCCTCTGATATAATAAGTGTGATTAGCTGTCATGAAAACCCAGTGCTTTCTTTTCTTCTGTTGTTTGGTCGAGGCCTGGGGTGAAGAGATATGGAGCCCGATTCATTTATTGCCCTTTATTAATGTAATCATTCCCTTTCAATAAGCTACTTTGCCCCCACATATGCCATAAAACCTTTTGCCTTTTGTCAGTAGATTAATTTTGCCATGCTTGCCCGACCTTTTGGATTACGCTCAGGCATGGTCATAGATTAAAGCCCAATTCAATGAAATCACCATGGTAGTTGCCGTACAAAGAGTCACCTCATGTTAAATAATTACAGCTTTGCAGAGGTCAAACCGGACCTTCGTGTACCTTTGTGTGCGCTGGCGTCACAGCCACCGCAGGTCAGGAGCTACAGGACTCTGTGTCACACAGGAAGTCACAGTAGCCTCCCAGCGCCGTGACTCAACATCGGCTATCGGAATGAATCTGTACGGGTCCCATCATCCTAAAAATGATTTCCAAAGCAGCTTTTGTTGATTCTGGGCCGAATGTCCTTGATGTTTTCATTGACCCCAAAACAATTTTAAAGCCCCTGAAAGGGTTTATTTTGTGATAGTATCAGACTGACTCTACATTATTCTACTTGTTACAAATACATACATACTATACACCAATCAGGCATAACATTATGACCACCTTCCTAATATTGTGTTAGTCCCCCTTTTGCTGCCAAAACAGCCCTGACCTGTCAAGGCATGGACTCCACTAGACCCCTGAAGGTGTGCTGTGGTATCTGGCACCAAGATGTTAGCAGCAGATCCTTTAAGTCCTGTAAGTTGCGAGGTGGAGCCTCCATGGATCGGACTTGTTTGTTCAGCACATCCCACAGATACTTGATTGGATTGAGATCTGGGGAATTTTGAGGCCAAGTCAACACCTCAAACTCGTTGTTGTGCTCCTCAAACCATTCCTGAACCATTTTTGCTTTGTGGCAGGGCGCATTATCCTACTGAAAGAGGCCACAGTTTCCATGAAAGGGTGTACATAGTCTGCAACAATGCTTAGGTAGGTGGTGCGTGTCAAAGTAACATCCACATAGATGGCAGGACTCAAGGTTTCCCAGCAGAACATTGCCCAAAGCATCACACTGCCTCTGCCGGCTTGCCTTCTTCCCATAGTGCATCCTGGTGCCATGTGTTCCCCAGGTAAGCGACGCACACGCACCCGGCCATCCACGTGATGTAAAAGAAAATGTGATTCATCAGACCAGGCCACCTTCTTCCATTGCTCCATGGTCCATTTCTGATGCTCACGTGCCCGCTGTTGGTGCTTTCGGCAGTGGACGGGTTAGCATGGGCACCCTGACTGGTCTGCGGTTATGCAGCCCCATACGCAACAAACTGCGATGCACTGAATATTCTGACACCTTTCTATCAGAACCAGCATTAACTTCTTGAGCAATTTGATCTACAGTAACTCGTCTGTTGGACTACACGGGCCAGCCTTCGCTCCCCACGTGCATCAATGAGCCTTGGCCGCCCATGACCCTGTCGCCAGTTCACCACTGTTCCTTCCTTGGACCACTTTTGATAGATACTGACCACTGCAGACCGGGAACACCCCACAAGCTGCAGTTTTGGAGATGCTCTGACCCAGTCGTCTAGCCATTACAATTTGGCCCTTGTCAAACTCACTCAAATCCTTTCACTTGTCCATTTTTCCTGCTTCTAACACATCAACTTTGAGGACAAAATGTTCACTTGCTGCCTAATATATCCCACCCACTAACAGGTCCCGGGATGAAGAGATAAACAGTGTTATTCACTTCACCTGTCAGTGGTCATAATGCAATGGACATAATATTAACTTCTTAATTCGTTAATTCATTTATTTAAAAACAGCATTCATTCATTTTTTTTTATTATTTTAAAAATATTAATTAATTAACTCATCCTTTAAAAATATTGGTTTCATTTATTCATGTATTAATTCATTTGTCCATTCAGTCATTCATTTAAAAATGTTTTATCTATTTAACCATTCATTCTTTTGAATAATTTCTCCATATATTCATTAATTAAATCATTTATTTAAAAACATCATTCATTCATTTATTAATTATTTTAAAAATGTTTGTTCATTTACTGTTTATTCATTCTTTCATTAGTTTACAAATATTTGTTCAATTTGTTTTTTATTCATTCATTAATTCATTTTAAAAACGTTATTATTTATACATTTATTTATTCATTTACTTGTTTATAGTTAAATCCAGATGTTTTCCTTATTTGTATAACATATGATTTGGCTCACACCAATGAATGCATTTTTATCCAATTTGCCATGTATGCAGATACTCTCAGGATTTGCTAGATAGTCAGATCAGAGTGACTTTAAGTAACGACACAACCTGCAGCAGCACCACTTTGGCTCTGAGACCTACACACTCAAAATAATATGGGCATTATTGATTCTGAGCTTCATGGATGCCTTCCGCTAATGTTTATGGTGGTTATTTTTGTATCCCTATTACCATGCACCATTTTGGCATAATGATCATTGTACATTGCACCAAAAAGACACATTTGAACCCATATGTCTGATCGTTTGCACACCCACATCAGTTATGAGGCAGCTAATATCTGCCTGTCATTGGTTGACGAGTTTTGCAGAAATGAGAGAGGAAATGAGCTCTAGCAAACAGCTTGGATTAGATAAATGATCTGGCACCACGTACTGCAGGGGTTCCTCCATAAACTCATCCGTTAATGGCTGTATTTTTAGCTCTAATTTGCCTTCCTCATCAACATAAACAATGAAAACATTTTACGGCCTTAAAACATCCGATTCGTTTTGATCTCTCAGATGTAACGCACCTGCTTCAGAGGAAAAAAAAAAAACTGAAATGGTGTGGTTGTTACGCCATCAGAATCGTAATAAGCTATAGGCTTGTACTGAAGGCAGCGAGTTTGGAGTGAAACTGCTGCGGTCTGTTTTAGAGGTTGATGTATACCGAACAGCTTCAGCAATGTTTTATTACGAGAACATAATGGCAGCTTGTTGTTAGGACCAATAAATTCACCAGTCCGAGAACCGACTTCTGTTGCAATATTAATTACGAAAGAGTTTTGTGTCATATGTGTAGAATATTCTATAAGAGCATGTGCTTTGGCAACTTTATCTGAGATAATTAGCTTTGACAGATCTACACTAACTCATACTTTCGGACTTGTCCATGAAGATATTCCTTCTACGCCTCCACATCTTCTCTTGTTTAACCCAAACGGCAGCTTTTCAGTTGACGTTTGTAGTGTTTCTGTATGCAGTTGGAGATGAGAAAAAGCTCTCACTAACAGGATTCATATTTGCATAGATGCACGTTTGTAAAGGTATTTGAGGGATCATGGGAGATGTTTACAGCATGCTGAGAAACTCTCCTAATAATATGATTAACTCTGAATGTGCCTGTTTATCTCTGAAGAAAAAAAGAGAGTATTATGCGTAGATGCGCAACACTGTTGTAGAATAGGATTTGTCAAGAAAGATTAATGTAGACAGGATGTCAGCTGGTGAAACAGGAAGTACTGTCAACATTTTGTGACCCTAATTACTCTGGCAAGATGTTTTCTTCTTCTTTAGTGCATCTTCGTGTCCCTCCAACCAGATCTTGATATTAATCATTCTAAGCAAACAGTATCAGACATCACGGATCAGTGCCTATGGGAAACATCTAAAATTCATAGTGCTTTTGCTTCAGGGGATTGAGCTTGTGTAGTGATCTGTGAGTTGTCTTTGATGATTTTATGTTGTTTGTTTGACAGAAATAATATAGTGACAGGAATTATTGTGGAGAGAGTAAGATCAGGAGATGTTGCAGGTCAGATTTCATCCCAATGAGCACCACAGCTCTGATGTTTTTAAAGGTATAGTTCACCCAAAAATGAAAATTCTGTCATTTACTCACCCTCAAGTTGTTCCAGACCTTTATGAGTTTCTTTCTTCTGTTGAACACAAAAGATATTTAAAAAAAAAAATGTTGGTAACCAGAGTATCCATAGTAGGAGAAAAATAAATACTATAGAAGTCAGTGGCTACCGTCAACTGTCTGGTTACCAACATCTGGTTAGTTTTTGGTCTTTTTAGTTATTTTATTTTATGTAATTTAATTTAATTTTTTTTTTTTTTTTTTTTTTTTTCCCCAAATCGGTTTGATTGAATGATTCAATGACTCACTCATAAATACTTCACTTGTTGCATTATGAATCAGTGTTTTTGAACAAATCTCTTGAAAGAATGATTCAATGATGAATACATTTTTTTAACAGTCACTTGTCGTCACCTACTGGTGTAATGATGTAATCGATACAATTGTTATTTGAAGCATCAAGTTACTTTCAAAAGCTGATTTACTCTATTTTAATCCCTACCGTAGACATTAGTGTTTATATCCAAACTATAAACTTTTATCCCAGTACTTCTGTGATAATTTAAATGATTGTAACACAGAAATAATGATCCTGTGTGGTTGTGGTTGAAAAGACGGTTTGTAAAGCTGTTTCATACATGACAACGGCTCTCTCTGGCTCGAACACAGATCTAAATGTTCTGCTGTGATTTTTGTCAAAGGTTTAATAGACAGACGAATCTTTGTCATTTAGGAATAAGATCACATTGCTGTTTGAATCGAGATTGCGATCTTTTAACATTTAATCATGCAGCTCTAACATATATATATATTTATTATACATGCATACATACAGGAATAAATTTCATTTTAAAATATTTTCAAAGAGAAAAGTTATTTTAAATTGTAAAAATATTTCACAATATTTTTGTTTTTGCTGTATTTTGGATCAAATAAATGCAGCCTTGGTGAGCAGAAGAGACTTCTTTTAAAAACATTAAAAAATCTTACCGATCTAAAACTTTTGAACAGCTAAATTAATCATTTTTGAAAGGCTAAATTAATAAAACTAAATTAATGAAGACAGGAAAAGGGAGAAAAATATTTGCAAAATAATAAAAATATTGAGAGATTATTGTACACAGTTATTGCTGCCAGTAACTCCAGTTATGTCTTTTCACAGATCTCCTCATTATGCGTGTCCTGAAGTGATCCGGGTGAGTATTACCTGACTGTCTGACTTTTCACTTTGTGGAAGAAAAAAGAGAATTATGAATGGAAGACCTGATCTCAAATGAGAGTTATTGCATATTTACTCTGTCTTCTCTCTGGTAGGGAGAAAAGTATGATGGAAGGAAAGCAGACGTTTGGAGCTGTGGGGTCATTCTGTTTGCTTTGTTGGTGGTGAGTCATTCTAGACTTTACCTTACAGTTACATCACAGGAATTTCTGTCAACAATTACTCACCTTCATGTTGTTCTAAACCCATATTACTTTATTTCTTGAGAAACATCAAATATTTGGAAAAACTGTTTGCATTCAGTGTATGGAAAAACGATGAAAGACTCATGAACTGTCATTTTTGTGTAAGCTATGTCTTAAAAGGCCCGTTTAAGGCCCGTTCACACCAAGAACGATAACTATAAAGATATTGTTAAAGATAAAGTTAAAGATATAATTCTAAAAATCATTCTAAATATAAAAGAATAGCAGTGTTCACAACACAGCTATAACGATGACGATATAGAGGAACAATATTGTTGAGATCACTTTCAGAATGAGTTTTTCCCCAACTGTTGTACGATAAAACACTGACAGCCAATCAGAATCCATTTGAATTTAAGGCCAGGGCTCACGCATTTACAATGGCAGACGACATTGCAGAGAAGTTAATTGTCAAGGTCCAGAAAAATCCACCACTGTTTGACAAGTCAAACCCCCTTTTCAAGGATAAAAATTTATGAAATATATGAAAACATGAAAAACAATCGGTCATACCCTCGGAATCAATGGTGAGAAGTATTAACGATACATGCCAGGCTAGCAAACAGTGTAAAATAAAATTATCTCAGGTATCCAGCACTACTTTCAATGACACTGTCTTGCTTCCTTGGAAGTTGCAGTGAAAAAGATTAGGCGTTGTTTTTATTCCACTCTTTTGACTTTGTCAGCTAAATTCACTGTTAGATTAGATCGATTACACTAGCTATTGACTTTAAAAGGCCCGTTCACACCAAGGACGATAACTATAAAGATAACTATAAAGAAATAGAGAAATGATATCGTTAGGGTCACTTTCAGAATGATTTTTTTCCAACTGTTGAACGATAAAACACTGACAGCCAATCAGAATCTATTTGAATTTAAGGCCTCCTAAATTTAAAATGGCGGACAACATCGCGGAGAAGTTAATCCACCACTGACAAGTCAAACCCCCTTTTCAAGGATACTTTAAAGAAAATGGATATATGAAAAACAATCGGTCATACCCTCGGAATAAACGGAGATGAGATCATTATGCCAGGCTAGCAAACAGAACAAAAAATTACCTCAGGTATCCAGCGCTAGTTTCGACAACATTGTCTTGCTTCCTTTGAAGATGCAGTGAAAAAGACTAGGCGTTGTTTTTATTCCACTATATTGACTTCGTCAGCTAAATTCACTGTTAGATTAGATCGATTACACTAGCTAGATTCATTTGAAACATAGCATGCTGAGGACATCTGCTGGTTAAAGCCGTGTTAATGCAACAAGAACATCAAAAACATGTTGTAAACACTTTGAAACAGCAACGCGTGAGCTTAGAATAAACAGACCATTATCATTCGTTGATGTGGACGCAAATATAGTTATCGTTATAGTTATCTTCATAGTTATTGTTCTTGGTGTGAACGGGCCTTTAGATTATGTGTTTAGTTCAGTCAAATTATGTAGAAAGACACACACAACCTTCAAACACATTTTATTATGTTGCTGATTTGAAAAGAGTGATGGATATTGAAGAAAACGTCATGTTTTCAGAATGTTTCCTTTTTCATCAGAAATGATATATGTGAAAATGAACATGAATTTGTGAATGAAGGCTGGGAATTGATGTTTCTAAGTCCCAAAGACAATAACATTTTGAGCAAGTGTTGGGCGCACATCTGCACTGCATTATTAGCAGATTTTATTTGAAATGTTTTACCTGCGCATTTGAACCGCAGCAATATCCCAAGAGTTCCAGCTCATTTGAAATGCTCTTGTTCAATTTGGAGAGACCCTTGAGTCTGAGAGGTTTATCTCTTCACACAGAGCCACTGGCCTGCATTTTAAACCCGAGCTGGATTGTTTTTGACATTCTAGAAATGATGACTGAGTTCTTTCTTCAGAGATCATTCAGTGTGCTTGTGTAACTTCAAAACAGACTAGAGCCTCACATTACATTCAAACCACCACTTTTCTTTTCTCTCTTCTCCTTGTCTCTTTTCTTCTGTCCTCTTTTGTCTTTTTATCTCATCTAATTTCATCTAATTATGTCTTGTCTCGTTTTGTCTCATGTGATCTGGTCTTCTTTTGTCTCTTCTTTATTTATTTATTTTTTTTCCTCATCTCATCGCATCTCATTTTGACCCATCTTGTGTCGTCTCATTTTTGTCCCTTCTTTCATTATGTCTTATTTGTTTGGTCTTCCTCTTGTTTCTTTTTGTCTGATCTCAAATTTTGTCTTTTCAGTTTTCCTTTTCTTTTTTTTTTGTCTTTTGTTTGGTCTCGTGCCATATTGTTTTGTCTCTTCTCTTCTGTTTTCCTTTCATCTCATCGCATCTCGTCTCATGTCACCTTGTCTCGTATCATTTTTGTCTTTTTTATTTTGTCTCATCGTGTTTCACTTGGTCTTGTCTCTTCTCTTCTGTTTCCTTCTCTCCAGTTTACTTCTCTTGTCTCATCTCATTGTCTCATCTCATTCTCTCATTTTGTCTCATTTCGTGTCACCATGCCTTGTCTTGTTTTTGTCGATTCTCTTCTTTCATTTTGTCATTATATTGATTCTCTTTTTGTCTTGTCTTGTTTCACCTCATCTTGTTTAATTTTGACTCTGCTCTTTTAAATTTATCTCATCTCATCTTGTCTCGTTTGGTCTTATGTCACCTCATCTTGTCTTTGTAACAAAGTTCATTGACAAGGGAAGGAGGAGGCGGGAACTGGCGAACTTTTAATACAATTTTAATCACAAAGTAAACAACAACAACAAAACAAAAGTAAAGTGGCAGCCCCTCGCGGACGATTGCCGCATAAACTAAAACAAAACAACATAAAGTCCAGGCCTGGTCCTCTCTCATCCTTCACTGTCATCACTCCTTCTTTTGATCCTTCCAGTGTGGTGAGAAATCGAGTCCCCCCATGAATTGAGTCTCCTTTAGGACCCTGAGTGATCCCATTGTTTAAACTGGCTTTCAATGAGTAGTATTTTTAGCGCTCAATTACAATTCCTGCAAAACAACGTTATGATTTATATCATTTAAATGCGTTATAATGACCATTAATGTCTTTTAAATTACATGGTTCATATACTAGTAGATAACTGTAGCTATAGTTTGTGAAATCAAGCATTTCTTTCTTACTGTTTTTTAGTTAGCTTATGTACTCGCATAGCATACATCTACCCGATTAACCTGCTAGCTTAGCTTCTATTTTATTAGGTATGTTTTTGCTTCCAATATAGTTCTCAATTACATGTTTCAAATTAATGATATTTGTGTGTACTTAACATGACAATTAATTGATTAAAAATTTATTATAGTATCATACTATACCATATTGCTATTATTGTGTAAAATTAATATTAAATTACTTTTACAGAACATATTATGTTGCAACAATCCTTATCCTTATAAAAAATACATTTTTAGGTATGGTTGTGTTTCCGGTTTGTTTTATTATGCAAAACATAGGCATTCATTTTATATTTCTAGCATGTTGTTTCTGCACTTAATGTAATAAACATCATACAATAGTTAAATAGGTTATAATTACTCAAGATAACAACTTTTGATCAAGCATTACCACCTGTGTCCTAAAGGAGACCCAATTCCTGCGGGGGGACTCGATTTCTCATGACACGGGATCCTCCGTGGGACTCGAGACCGGTGTGGCTCATTAGCTCGCTCCGTTCCCGCGGCTCTTGGCCCCGCCCTGCTTGCCACAGTCTTGTTTTGTCTATTCTAATGGCATCTTATTTTGTCTCTTTTTTTAATGTTGTCTTGTTTTTATCTGTTTTCTTCGTTCACTTGTTCTCATCTTACTACATCTCATGCTGTCTTGCCTCACTTGGTCTT
This sequence comes from Mylopharyngodon piceus, assembly GCA_039654765.1. Taxonomy (NCBI): domain Eukaryota; kingdom Metazoa; phylum Chordata; class Actinopteri; order Cypriniformes; family Xenocyprididae; genus Mylopharyngodon; species Mylopharyngodon piceus. Next base: position 7,918,707 of record CM077459.1, on the reverse strand, counting down.
GTCACCTCATCAATCTTTCATTTTGTATCAACTTGTATCAACTTATTGCATTTTTGTTCTCATCTTGTTTCTTCATAACTCATTGCATCTTGTTTTGTCTTGTCTTACATTTGTTTTCTTTACTTTTTCTTTACTTTTCTTTTCTTTTTTACTTTGTTCTGCTGAAGTTCACTCATTCGTCCCTTTATGAAATATATATATTGACCTGCTGTAGAAAGGCAGACGGTACCAAAACCAAAAATAAAATTGACTGCTGACAGACTGCTTTTGCAGACTGACTCTATGCTGAATACACAAAATCCTCTCAGATCCAAAGTGATTGGAGTGCATTTACTCATTCTGTCTCTTTTGTTTTTTGTTATTCCTTTTTGTTTTTTTCATCAGACATAAAAATGAAACCTCATCTATAGCATGTCAGCAGTATAGACGAAAGTTAATAAATGAAAACTTAGCATTTTTGGGTCAATCCTCTGAGCACTTTTCTTCTAATTTGTTCTATTTTCCAGCAATCCTCATTTACTCTGAATTTCTCCTCAGACTGATGCATTTTCTTTCTTTTGTTTTCCGTGTCTTTCTTTCAGGGCGCTCTGCCGTTTGACGATGATAATTTACGAAACTTGTTAGAAAAAGTGAAGCTGGGAGTGTTTCACATGCCCCATTTTATTCCACCGGACTGCCAGAACCTTCTACGAGGAATGATCGAGGTCGAAGCCGGCAAGCGGTTAACGGTAAGTTCTAGCAAACTACTGAGTTTGAACTGATGGGATCAGGTTAGATGTTTTCATGGGTTTAGTTACATAACTTCAGTTTCATATACATAAACTCAAATTTAATTTAATTTTAATCATGGTAAACTAACGAGTAATTTTAGTATCACCATAAAATCTGGTCCACTTTGACACTGGGCAAGAACTGCCCACTTAGACAGGCAGAGACGGCTTAAAATGCTGTGTCACGAGCGGAACACTGCAAGATGTGAGCACAACAGTTAAAGACGTCCGTCTAGCGCGTTTACATTAAAAAATCATACACTACGCAATTCTCCTACTGCCCAAAATCTGCAGACTGGCACAGACTTTCGGCAGCTATTTTTGACTCGTCCAGACTGCAAATCGGTCAAAAGTTGTGCAGTGTATTCCTGTCTTAAAGGGATAGTTCATCCAAAAAATTATCCCATAATTTACTCACCCTCAAGACATCCTAGGTGTATATGACTTATCTCTTTTTTCAGAAGAACACAATCGGAGTTATATTTAAAAATATCCTGGCTCCTCCAAGCTTCATCCTAGCGCTCCTGATTTTGAAGCCCAAAAAGCTCATACATCCATCATAAAAATAATCCATACGGCTCCAGGGGGTTAATATAGGCCTTCTAAAGTGAAGTGATGGGTTTTTGTAAGAATAATTTATAAACTATAATAACTAGCTTCCGGTAAACGTCCGTACGTATCGAGTTAGATGTTTTAGATTACTTTTATGATGGATGGATGTGCTTTTTTGGCCTTCAAAATCGTGAGCGCCATTCACTACCATTATAAAGCTTGGAAGAGCCAGGATGTTTTTAAATATAACTCCGATAGTGTTCATCTGAAAGAAGATAGTCATATACACCTAGGATGGCTTGAGGGTAAGTAAATCATGGGATAATTTTTATTTTTGGGTGAACTATCCCTTTAAGTTGGACAACATGCTGCAGATTATATTCCTTTGGTTACATATATCCTCTACGTGTTTTTCATGTATGATAAATACACTCAGCTAGCAGTCAGAGAAAGGTGGGATTTTTAGTACCGAATGGACATTTGTATACTTGAATATGAGTTTCTCTGGCGCTTCCTGACTCTCTAGCCTTCGATTCAGTGGGGAACCTTAATACTGTCTATAAAGAGAAAGTGGGGTTTGAAGTTTGATGTGCAGATAGTAAAGCTAGTCGGACAGTTCAAAGGTAGTGCGTTTATCAGCGGTGAGGTTGTGTGTTTGGAGATCACCTCAGCATGCCCAGACACATCTGCTATCACCGTGACCTTTCTCTCTTCACAGAGGACGCACATTTTAACCAATAAAAAGCTGCTTTTGACTTGAATAAATGCTAAAGTCAGAGTCCTTCTGGACCTGCTATCTGTCAGTTGTTGGATAGCTGTGATTCATACTTTGACAGGAGAAAGAAGGGACAGAATATTTGCTGAGACGATATAGAATGCCATTGAATCCAAATCATGAACACATCTTGGGTCAAACAGTCTTTTTTCTTGGTGCAAAGGGTCAAGGGAATTCTTTGTTTGTCTGTATATATATATATATATATATATATATATATATATATATATATATATATAATATATATGCATTTTATATGTGTATATATCTACTATGTACTTACATCAAAAAATAAGTACAATGTACTTATTGGGTTCATATTGAATTGCAAAACACTTTTGCTGCTATTGAGGTGGGATATGGGTAAGGTTAGGGGAAGCTTTGGTGGTATGGGTAGGTTTAAGGGTAGGGGTAAGGTGTAAGGGATGGGTCAACAGTGTAATTATAAATGTAATTACATGCAGATGTTTTTAAAATATAAGTACAATGTAAAAACATGTATGTACACAATAAGTGCATTGTGTCAAATGATTAATTTAAATGTTAGTAAGGCCACTTAATATAAAGTAAGACCATATATATATATATATATATATATATATATATATATATATATATATATATACACACACACAGATATATATATATATATATATATATATATAATGCTTAATTTTCTTTAGGCAAAATATAACACTTTTTTTTTCCTTTTGGTTTCGGCCTGAAATGTCAATGTGACCTTGAGGAAGTTTTCACTGTTAGAAATCTGTTCTCCTCACATGGCGACGGGCCGTCGACCACCTCTGTCACGATTGCGTCACACTTCTTTACAAAGCATTCACACACTCAGCAGGCAGACCCTTTCAAGACAGCATTTCCATGGAAACACAACTCAAACAGGAAGTGGAACTCTGGGTCTGTGTGAAATTTCTGTAACAATATGCCCTTTATTTTTAGACTACAAATGGAGACTTGCTGAGGTCTCCTGGTTCTCAGAAATCAGAAGAGATCTGAACAATTCCCTACATTCAATTGTCTCTCATTTGTTTCTTTTTATTTTTTATTTCTCCTTGAGAATTTTAGGAGTAATGTCTGAGGAAAAAAAACACACGACATGATGGCCTACAGTGATCTCGCTGTACTCTTGCAGAACATTGTCTTATGATCACATCCCACGTCTCGTTAGCTTCTTCTCGTTACCTTTTACGAGTGTGGCATTTTAATGAGTCAGAATGGCTCTCAAGGACAAGCAGGAAACACACGTCTTTAAGTCATTGATAGAGTTTGATAGTGCGCTGAATTGTGAAACACCTTCTAATGTATCTGAGAAAGCCATTTAACAATGCATGTTCGCAATGAGCAATGCAATGATTCACTTTCCCAATGCAAAATTAATAACACACATTCCGGAAAATACCAGACAGTGAGTGCATTTACATGCACGTTCTTAACCCAATTATGCTTAATAAGCCGACAATGCACGTGGTCATGTAAACGCATTTACCTTTATCGGAGTAAGGTCATAAATGGCTTAAAGGGATAGTTCACCCAAAAATGAAAATTCTGTCATCATTTAGTCATCCTCAAGTTGTTCCAAACCTGTATACATTTCTTTGTTCTTTGCTGTACACAAAGGAAGAACAAACATTTGGAAGACTACCATAGTAGGAGAAAAATACTGTGGTAGTCAATGGGAGGACGAGATCTGCTTCTATTCATTCAATCAGTCAATCAAACAAACAAAGAAACAAACAAACAAACAATCAATCAATCTCAGCTTTATTTCAGTTACCGAAAACGATTTTAACGCTTTTAGTACTAGTTTTAGTTTGTGTTAATAATAACACCACATTTCTGGCTAAAGTTTGTAAATAAAAACCTAGCACCTCTAAAACATTGGGCCTCATTTAAGAAACATAAAACAAATTATTTGTAAAAACATTCTTATATAAACTGTCACATAAAGCTCAAAGGGAAATTTACATATAAATGTTTTTACACAAGTTTGTTTGCATAAAAACACTAAGTGAGGCCCCATATTAAACAAACTTGGCAATCAAAGTTTTTAAATAGCATCTGTGCATTTTCTTAGTTAAAGGTGCAGTAGGTGATCTAGGAATGCTAACATTAGCCTACTAGCATTGAAAGCATATGATCTCCCTGCACATCGCCGCCCAAAGCCACGCCTCCTCCAAAACACATGAACGCTCACATACATAGCTGCTCTCGGCAAAGCGTCACAAGAGACTGCGTTAAACTACCTGAACATAATAATGAACATAAACAACTTAGAGAGCTTGTACCTGACTGCTGCAGATTCATGTCGGTGTTGATACTGTTAACATGGAAACGCATAATTCCGAGTCTGAGGATGTGAACAGCTCTGGTTAGAACGTCACAGGTTGCCATCTCTTAATTACTGTAGTTATGGTGTGAACTCAGCATAAGCTCGTTCTTTTTGAATCGGTAGGACATGTAAAAGGTGGCTATTTTTTGTTTGCGGTGCTCCGTGACTGATGTCTGTCTACATAAATTCTGCACACCATGAAACGCGCTAATGACGTATGATGTCTGCGTGGACAGGGTGCGCGTGGGTATGTAAAAACATACGTTGACAGGCAGGTACATCATATTATTTCATTCTGACCGAATATAGAGATTGGATGAACATTTTATGGTGCTACGTCTTCCACAGGTGATATATATATTTATAAAAATACATTTAGACCGTTTAACATAGTGATTGCTATCAGGAAATGAGGAGACTTTCAACCAGTATAACGAAAAAATGTTTCTGTAGAGAATCACCTATTGAGAATCACCTAATCACCTATTAAATCTTTTTTTGTTGGAGGGTGTTGCCACATGCAAATGAATATATGTGTCTCTGTGTGTAATATTAGCATATGTAATCATAATCATAAAAACAGATGATTGAGAAAAACAGTAGACAGCAGTTGTGACCCCTTCAAGCATAGATATGCAAATAATAATTGGATATCACTGCACCTCTCATCTGTACACACCCAGTAATTTGTCATCACATGGTGAGGCATCCTCTTTCAGATTAAAAGTGAGCGGTGATCTGTGTGTCCCGATTACCTCTCAGCATCAGCCCTTCTTTCACTGCAACCCTGGACTCACTCCTGTATTAGTCTTGTGCAGCCAGACTTTGGTGCGCTTGATGTGGATTTGCAGTCTCATGGCCTTCGCTTACATGTTTCCATGAAGGTCAGGAGACTCTAGGGTGTCCCATTTGTCATTTTTCAGAAGGGTTGCTCATGAGTGCCTGCTTTGCGGCCTGTGTGCTCCCTCAGCCTGCAACACTGGACTGCAACAAACTTTAACAAATCCACCCAGTCATAAATCAAACTGCATTAACATTTTAAATTGAGAGTCCTAATTTAACTCTTAAATTTATGAATGTTTCGCCAATCATTATTACATATTCGGGACTTTAGCATCCTGGATCTATATCTAACACGGATGGATCTCTACCTGTCACGATAATATAAAACTCTCCTGATATTAGAGTAACAATTACAGAAGAATAAAATAAAGCATATTTTGTTATCTTTTGAAGCTTGGAAGGGTTCAATTTGAGCAGATGATTTATACAACCTGATCTCACGGCAATTCGTACGTATTTTACTAGGTGGTTAATTCGTATGAATTCGTACAAATGACCTACCCCTAACCCCGCCCCTTAACCTACCCGTCACTGGGGTTTAGACAAATCGTATGAATTCGTATGAGTGAGGTCGTACAAATTCATATGAATGAGCCACCTTGTAAAATACGTACAAATTGGTTGTGAGATAACGTTGGTTTTATACCATCACCATTGTCCTCGTTAGAGCAGTACATTCAGCATCTGGCTCATATTCGCGATCTCAAACATTTTCAACATCTTCAAAATCAATATTTTGATCACTGACAGCTTCTTCACCAGATCCACCATCAAGTGACAACGACAATAATAATTTATTGCGTTCAGTACTTGCTCTGCAGTAAATTGCTGAGCCATTTAAAGTTTTGCTGATATTACCTCCTATCCATTTGTTTTCTGCTTGCGGTAACTATGAGTGAAACGTCACTTCATCGTGTATCAGACATTGCCACCTTGTGGAATAAAGGTGAATTGCACTTCAGTCATCAAAGATTCAATTATTGTTTTGCAGAAAAGTTTACGACCCTATATAATTTTTACAAAAATGAATGGGAAAACAGGCATTCTTTTATAATTTTATGATTTTTTTCTTTTTATATTGTTTATAATGAATTGATTGAGGAATACTAATAAGGCTGATGTCCATCTTTAAAAAATGAATGAGGAGGGGGGTAGTAAATGACATCTGGGGTCACTAAAGACCCAAGGTATGCGTTTAAGGGTTAAAATTATTAAAAAAAAAAAAAAATCCCTTATTATGAAATTTATGTACAGGGCAGGGGAAATGTTTTTTTTTTTTTTCTTTTCTTTTTTTTTTCTTTTTCTTTTTTTTTTTTTTTTTTTTTTAATAATTTTACTAAATTATTGTTTTAAATTGATAGTCTTAATTTAAAATACATTCAAAATACAGTTTTAGTCATTTTTATATATATATATTTCAGCTAGTTGTCAAGGCAACATTTCTCATTTTCATTTCATTTATGTAGTAAAATGACTAAAACTAAAACATAATGAATAACAATGACAAATACACAACAAAACTACAAAAACTTTAATATGAAAATGAAAACTGAATATGTAAGCAATAAGGTACGAGAGGCTGTACTGTATCGTGAATAAGTCACGGCTGAAGGGCGTTGTTAGGCACGACGCAAAGTGTCCCCTTCAGCCGTGACTTATTTATGATACAGCACTAGCCTCGAGTACCTTATTGCTTTTATAAAACAGTTACCACACAATACAAATATTAAAGCCAAAAATATGTATCAATGCAACTTTCATGAAGTAAAGTTTCACTAAAAGCCTTCCTTCCGCCGGAAAAAAATAGTCTCTGACCGAGAACAGCAACAGAAGTTACATTATTACGCCATTAGATGGCGGCAAAGACTGTCCTTATGAGTGTGTCCGTCAGTAGCGAAGACTTTTACATTGAAAAGACTGAATTGTAGTGAACATGGAACAAGACGCAACTGACAAATGCTTTGACTAGCGCTGTCAGTCATGGGAAAACCCCTTAACTGTTAAAAGGACAAGATAATACATCAGACATTTAAACAGACTTTTTATTATGAACATAGGACTGACCTGAAGGAAAATGCTAAATCTGAATGCAGGTAATAAACTTGTTCAATTGATCTCTTTCTCACAATACTCTTCTACATAATACAGTAAGCTTCAATGAACAATATCAACTAAGAACAAACAGTTTCCGTTGCTAAGAGTGGTTGCTAAGGGTGGTGTGTAGTGATACACAGAACCGTTGAGTGAAGCGGTCATAGCCGTGTTTTATCGTGAATAAAACACAGCTATTGACCAATCAGAATCAAGGACAGGAACTAACTGTTTTTTACATTTTTAAAATAAATTTGTTTTTATTTTAATATTATTTTGAATTTAATTCTATATCATAGACAATATTCTCTTATTGTTTCAATAATTGCTTCTGTTTTTCTGCTGTGCATCTAACAGTCTCAATGTGTTGTTCTCTTACAGCTAGAGCTGATCCAGAAGCACACGTGGTACATGTAAGTACTGAAATCCCATGATTTTTTACATCTGGAAACAATACTTGTGACATACAGAAACAGAATGACTAGAAACGGGATGGGCATTAGGGACGGATAGATGGGGATCAAATGTGTGTGTGCTTCTGAGAGTGAGCATTATTCTGTGTGAGCGTGTATGCGTGATAAATGGCACAGACCCCACATGTCAGCAGCAAGGACAAATTTCCAGAGCCCCGGCAGGGATTTGCTGTCCACTCACATGCTCTTGGCGTCGTCGTCTGGCTTCCTCAGGAGAGAGAGAGAGCGGGCAGACAGCAGGCGAAGGTCGGCCTGACATGCTCGTACTGCGGCCTCCTGTCTGATGCCTCTCTGGGGTCAAAGACATGGCAGACACACTTGCCTGTGTTTTTAAGCTGACTACTTATGTTTTAGCTGCTCTCATATACACCACCATCTTTTCTAACAGATGGCAACAGCAAATATTTGGAATAGATCTGAGGAAGAAGGTTATGAAGACGCTTGTCATGGATTTAGGGTCATAACAAGCTGTAGTTGTTAAGATTGTGCTTTATCAACGCTGAGAATGTAACACATGCTTGTGTTGCCTTATTAATTGTGCTCTGACACTTTCAGAACACAACGACAGATGAAATATAATATGCATTTCTGTTCACATTCTTGTGTAGATTACGAAAGGGGGACGAAAGTACAGTCCATTTAATTTGTTATAAGGTCACGCCTAATTCTGACAATCAATGTCTTCCGCAGTATTTTCTCCACTGGAAATGATTTGTAAAGGTTCATTTTTAATATTTTTTTTTGGCTAAATAATTGTCACCCACTACAACAGTTCTGTCCCTCATTTTCATTCACATTAAATACAAGAAATTTTCCAAAAATGACTGTTCGCCCCTCATTTCGTTCCAAACCCGTGTGACTTTCTTTATTCTGTCGAACACAGAAGGAGAAATTTAGCAGAATGTTCACACAGTCCTTTCCCATACAATAATTGTAACTTGCAGCTGATGGAAAAAGAAAATCTCAAATATATAAAGAACCTGTCTTTGGATATCTTTGTCTCTTTGAGTTGCTGCTTATCTCAGTGTGGGAGGGTTTCATATCACTGATTGGCTTCTGCTCTCTTCAGAGGGGGGAAGAATGAGCCGGAACCGGAGCAGCCGGTACCCCGGAAGGTGGCGATCCGCAGCGTCCCTTCAGCTGACGACATTGACCCCGACGTTCTGGAGAGCATGCACTCGCTAGGGTGCTTCCGTGACAAGAACAAGCTGATGAAGGACCTGTTATCTGAAGAGTGAGTAATATGTAAAATTAAATGACCCAAACTCTTCTCCACAATCCAAAATCCACCCTGTCTTGTTTAATTAGGACAATTTTTTTTTTTTTTTTTCCTTTTTTCTATTACCTTTTCCTGATATTATTAGTTTTATCTTTATATATTATGGATGTATTAAGACCGTTTGTTCAATCTAGAAGAGGGCAATTTAGCCATTTTATTTCATTTTCTAATGTGCTTATTTACATATTTGATACATGGCTATTTCTCGTCCCCTGTTTTATCAGTGAAAATCAGGAGAAGATGATCTATTTCCTTCTGTTGGATCGTAAGGAGAGATACCCCAGCCATGAAGACCAGAACCTTCCTCCTCGCAATGATATCGGTAAGAAATAAGCATTCAGATCTCAGATCAGACCAAAACAGAGCTAATAAATTAAAGTTCTTTTGTACAATTAAAGTCAACATGAAATAAAATATAAAAAAAGTGTGTGTGTGTGTGTGCAGATCCACCACGAAAGCGCGTCGACTCGCCCATGCTGAACAGACATGGGAAGAGGAGGCCGGAGAGGAAGTCTATGGAGGTGTTGAGTGTTACAGATGGAGGTTCACCTGTACCGGCAAGAAGAGCCATCGACATGACACAGCACGGACAGAGGTGCAGAAAACACACATACTACTTACATTCTCCTTTTCCATCCATCTCTATACTTTTCATGATGACTTCCATTGTACGTGAAAAAAAATATTTTTGTTCACAAACTAAAGGACTAGTTGAAATTAATTAACAGCGTGTCACGGAAAGTTACATTTACCAAAATAACAACATAACTGATAAGGAAAAAAAAACTAAGAATAAATTCTGGAATGTCAAATTACATTTTTTCACTGTAAATTGTTTCCAAAAACTGTACATTTAACACAATTTTATTGCAAAATGTCCCATTAGATCTCACCGTTTAATGGTTAGTTCACCCTAAAATTAAGATTGTCATGATTTACTCACCCTGGTGGTGTTCTAATGCCGCATGCGCTTCTTTCTTTCTTCTTTTTTAATATATTAAAACACTTTAAAAAGAATAAAAAGCGGATACATAGAAAAGATAGAGTGCAACCAGTCGCATGTAGCACAGTGCTCATTTAGTAAATGCACAGGTAAACAGATGTTTTGAGTCTGGATTAAAAAATATCCCGCTCGCACTCGTCCATATAATGGCAGTGAATAGCGACCAGCATCAAGCTTTTAAAAGAAGACTCAAAAGTATCACAAAATGATCCCATGCGACACGTACCGTATATTCCAAGTGTTTGGAGGGTATACAATGTGGGTTTGGTGAAAAACAAACCAAAATGTAATGTATTATTTAACGTAAATATTGACCTCGGCCGTTGGTCTTCTGTGCACAGCTATGTGTTCATCAGACTCTATTAGCACCACTGTTCACTCTGAATTTCCCAGAAAAAGTACATAAGTTGTGTGAAATCAAGATTAATAAAAACGTGACATGAAATACAACGCCTACCAATCCCCAAAAAAGGTATCCGTGTACTTTCTTCACTGAGTTAAATATCTCCGGACTGAAACTCTGTTTGTCAGATGATAGTCAGGGGTGCGTTTCTCGAAAACATCATTAGCCAACTATGGTCGTAAGTCCCATTGAACTCTATTGGTAACGATGGAACTTGCGACCATAGTTCGCTTTTGGAAACGCACCCCAGAATGACATTTGAGAGATGTGAATGTGATAACTTCTTGTTATGATGAACACACAACAGATATATTCACCTCAGAGAAGAAGGTACATGAGTTACATTTCATGTCTTGTTTTTGTTAAAGGGATAGTTCACCCAAAAATGAAAATTATCCCATAATTTACTCACCCTCAAGCCATCCTAGGTGTATATGACTTTCTTCTTTCAGTCAAACACAATCAGAGTTATATTAAAAATATCCTGACTTGTCCAAGCTTTATAATGGGAGTGAATAGTAGCCGTGATTTAGAAGCCCAAAAAAGCACATCCATCCATCATAAAAGTAATCCATACAACTCCAGGTGGTTAATAAAGGCCTTCTGAAGTGAAGTGATGCATTTTTGTAAGAAAAATATCCACGTTTATTAAGTTATAAAGTTAAGAGTTAACTGCAGTGGTAATAGAGTCTCACAAATGCACAGTCGAGAACAGAAGATCAACGGCCAAATCAAAATCAATGGATTTTTGTTAAATAATACATTAAATTGCAGATTGTTTTCACCAAACCCTATCGTATACCCTGAGAACACTTGGAATATGCCATTATATGGACGAGTGCGAGCGGGATATTTTTTAATCCAGACTCAAAACATCTGTTTACCTGTCGCATAGGATCATTCTGTGAAACTTTTACATTTTTTTTTAAAGGTTAAATGCTATTTCTGTCTATTGCTATTTACTGCCATTATATGGACGAGTGCGAGCGGGACTTTTTTTTTTTTTTTTATAAAAATTCTCCTTTTGTGGTCTGAAAAAGAAAGATGGGCATATGGCATTAAAACCACACAGGGTTAGTGGGTTAGTTCACCCAGGGTTTGTTCACCCAAAAATGAAAATTATCCCATGATTTACTCACCCTCAAGCTGTCCCAGGTGTATATGACTATCTTCTTTCAGACAAACACAATCGTAGATATATTTAAAAATATCCTTGCTCCTCCAAGCTTGATAATGGTAGTGAAGGGGGCGTGAGATTTTGAAGCCCAAAAAAGCGCATCCATCCATTATAAAAGTAATCCATACGGCTCCAGGGGGTTAATAAAGGCCTCCTGAAGTGAAGCGGTGGGTTTTTGTAAGAAAAATATCCATATTTATAACTTTATAAACTATAATAACTAGCTTCTGGCAGACGGCCGTATGCATCGATTTACGCCGGAAGATTGACCTCTGACCCGACATATGACGTATTGACAAACGCAGAAGCACAGAGCAAAACAAAACACTGTCATGAGAATTTTTAAAGAGAAATGCTTGAGTTTGTTGCCCAGCCCTATTTGTTTGAACCGCGAGAGGCGTCTAAGCTTATGCTACTCCTACATTCTACGTCGTACATCGTGTCAGAAGTTACTCTTTTGGCGTAAATCGATGCGTACAGCCGTCTGCTGGAAGCTAGTTATTATAGTTTATAAAGTTTTTAATATGGATGTTTTTCTTACAAAAACATTTCGCTTCAGAAGGCCTTTATTTATCCTCTGGAGCCGTATAGATTACTTTTATGATGGATGGATGTGCTTTATTGGGCTTCAAAATCTCGGTTACTATAAAGCTTGGAAGAGCCAGAATATTTTTTAATATTATTCTGATTGTGTTCATCTGAAAGAAAAGTCATATACAGCTAGGACAGCTTGAGGATGAGTAAATCATGGGATAATTTTTATTTTAGGGTGAACTATCCATTTAAACAGTAGCATTTTTTTTAGTCTTTTCAGTCTTTTGCCTTTAAACAGTGCCACTGTAGTGCCTTTCTACAGTGTCAGTAGCGTTATTAGTGAACCAAAACATTCATTTAAATACATATTTAAAAAAAAAAAAAATCTATATTAAAAAGCCTGTACCGTACCATTTGAAGCATTTGATGTCTTAGCTAGAGTCTGTGAGCAATCCTACAGCTTTATTTCTACCTATCCTAAACTTTACAAATAATTCAGTATTTGCCACTTCAGGGTTTCTTGTGTCTTACTCAATACTCAAAACAAAATCTCAAAATACAGAGAAATTTATTTATTTATTTTTTGGTTTTGTTGCGCATTTGATGACACATTGAGTGCAGGCTGTGTTCTCCAGTGAGATTTTCAACTAATTCACAGTTCAGGAATTTTTCATGGCCCCTCTGGCTATTTGTCATTGCGTTTGGTTTGAGAAACGCAGCTGTAAGGCAAATACTGTCAGAGGCTTGAGAAATTATTCCTGTCATTCACCTTCATCCTGGATTTCACTCATTTTTTCTCAACTCTACCCTTTTAGACCTCATTTTTCATGTGACGCTTCAAATTTTCGGCTTGGAAATTCTTCTAAAAAGCTATCTGAAAATAAAAACGAATGAGAAAAACACTTCAGTAACCAACACCATTGAAAAAGCCAATACCTCACCCTGTCTTTTATTCTTTATAGCCCGTTAGTTCAGTTCTTTGTTGTTTTGTTCAGAGACTCACTGTTGCTCACTTTGTCTCCCGCTGCAGTAAGAACGTGTTCAGTAAAAGCTTGGATATCTCGGATGCCAAACGCAAAGCAAAGAGCAAAGAGGAAAGGTACTAGCTGACCCTCTGACCTTCGCATAGTTCACAGAGCTTTAGTCATCAAAGATGCAGAGATGTTTTTCCTGTCCTGAGCTTTCCAGCAAGACCCTTTTACTGACCTGCGCTGCATTAGAGGTTTCTGGCTTCTGTCTTCAATAATAATATGCTGAAAGAATGATTTTGTAAAAACGATTTTGATACACTGCAGGGTTGGTTAGTGTTACGATATGAGAGTTTGGAGTTTGAACAAAAAAACTTTCTGAATGACAATTAGCATACTTCTACTAAATATAAAAAGAATGTAATGTGTAATGTTTTTTTTTTTTTTTTTTTTTTTTTTTGAGCCAGTTTTTCAGTATTAGGACAAACTACATTGCTATAAATTGCATATTGACACCATGTCAGTACTTTCGCAAAAAGAGAGAATCTTTTTTCGCCTTAAGTATAAACAACTGAAAAAAGTGAAAAAAGTAACGAATGCGTTATATTAAACTCATTCGGAGCTTCAATATCTCATACAGTGTTGTCATACAAGTTTATTTGAATGAATTTGAGATATTTTAACTGGAAAACAATACAAAATCAGACCTGTTAAAAATGTTTTGCAGTAGGCTACAACTTCACGCTACTATCAGATGTTATACTATGAGAAACTGGTTTTATGATCTGGCACAGTGTTATTTTAGTATTCTTTATATACTGTAGTGTATATATAGTACCTTTTTATATATATATATATATATATATATATATATATAATGTTTTAACAATAACAACACTGATCTGACATGGATTTTTTTTTTTCCTTCATAGAATTCAATGTAAAATATAATCCACCTGGTAATTGTCTCATCTTAGAAATAGCATTTTAGCTAAATGGTCACGTGACATTTCACACAAGTTATGCTATTTCTGCTGCTCAAAACTGAATTCAAAAACTCATTTAGTGTATAAAGTAGCCTTTTTCTGATTGTATGTGGCTTATTTTCATAGAACTAGGCTGAAATATATTATTTGTAGCATGTTATACAATGCTAAAGGTTAGCACCTGCTTAGCATTTCCCTTATAAATATACTTAAAGGGTTAGTTAACCCAAAAATGAAGTTTCTGTCATTAAGTACTCACCCTCATGTCGTCCCAAATCTGTAAGACCTTCGTTCAACTTTGGAACACAAATTAAGATATTTTTGATGAAATCCGAGGGTATCTGATCCACACATAGGCAGCAACGTCATTGCACCTTTTGAGGTCCAGAAAGGTACTAAAGACATCGTTAAAACCGTTGATGTGACTGCAGTGGTTCGACCTTAATATTATGAAGTGACGAGAATATTTATTATGCGCAAAAACAAAACAAAAATAACGACTTTATTCAACAAATTCATCTGTCCCCTGTCATACTGCTATGCTATTTTCGTTGCAGAGCTTCAGTGTTTATGTCCGAACGGCGGCTCCGTATTGGCCGGCTCTGGTCATGTGATCAGCACGACGCATGCGTGAGCCCGCATTCAGACATAAACACTGAAGCTCTGCAACAAAAATAGCGTAGCAGTATGACAGGGGACAGACGAATTTGTTGAATAAAGTCGTTATTTTTGTTTTGTTTTTGCGCACAAAAAATATTCTCATAGCTTCATAATATTAAGGTCGAACCACTGTAGTCACGTCGACGGTTTTAACGATGTCTTTAGTACCTTTCTGGAACTCAAAAGGTGCAATGTCGTTGCTGCCTATGTGTGGATCAGATACCCTCGGATTTCATCAAAAATATCTTAATTTGTGTTCCGAAGACAAACAAAGGTCTTACAGGTTTGGGACGACATGAGGGTGAGTACTTAATGACAGAAATTTCATTTTTGGGTGAACTAACCCTTTAAATCAATTTAAATTGTAAATGTGACAGAATACATTTATAGTGTGTATATGTATATAATATATATATATATATATATATATATAATATGACATATAGTATGCAGATTGAGACGCTGTCAAGGGCCCTCCAGGAATTCTTTTTGGATTTCACAGATGTATATCATGAAATTAACTAGCTTACAGTATAAAAAAACGTTTCGTATATATCCAGTGTCGTTCCATCTATCTTGAAGCATCATCCTGCAGCCAGAACAAAAATGAACTCCACCTCTATTTATTTTAGCCTCCGCTATCTTTTTCTTCACTACCATTTTTCCACGTAAACTTTGAACCCTCACCTTCCACTGTATAATAACAAAGTAGGTCTCATTCCTCCAATTCATTTCAAAACCCAATTTCATTACACTCTTTTCATTCCCACTCAAATGGCCAGACGTATCTGATGGCAGGATTGAAATGGGGAATTGACAGGAGATGACCTGAGACTGACATATACGCCACCTGAGGATTTCAAAATGATTGCGTTTCAAAAGGAAGCAGCCGCATACCTGAGGAAAGACGAGTCTAGCTCTGGCCTGCTGCTTACTGCATACTATACACTGAATAGTCCTTATAAAATTATAATAATAATAATGTGTGAGTGTACAAATTGTGCAACAATAAAATTTGGCTGGAAATTTCTGGATTTTTGGTCAAATTACATTTGTCCCATGACCATATTAAACCCGTTTAATTCCAGTGGCATCTGGTTATACAATTTTATCGTCAAATAAAAACTCTTATTTAGCATTTTTCATCCTTTTTTATATATAAAAAAAATGTTAACTGTTGGCAGTGGAATAATGAGTCAAGATAAAAAATGTTGAATTCTGATTTCATTTTTCAAGCTTGAGAAAAAACCTCTCTGCATCTTTACTTATATTTGGACTAGACATATTTAGGGTGTGTTCACACTTGGCAGATTCGGTTTGATTAAAACGAACTCTGGTGCGATTGCTTTGTTAGTGCAGTTCATTTGAATAAGTGTGCGCACCAAATAAGTGGAGAACCCTGAAAAAGGAACTCTTGACCAAAATATGAACACAACACGGACCAAACACATCTAAACTAACCAAAAACAGTATGTGAAGTCACAAGATGCGAATCTAAAAAGGACAGAATGTACCTTTTACCAAGCATACCTGGTTTGTTGCCCATTACCGTTTGGTACAGGTGTCATACAAGGAACAGCAAGATCTTCGTTTGTGTGTGTGACGGAGGAATTCCTGGTTCGGTGTTAAAATTGACAGTGTGAACGCTAAGCGAACCAGGACTGAATGTATCATTTTCTTTTTTGATCTGAATCAAAGGAACCGAACTACAAGTGTGAACACAAAGTAAATCAAGTATATATTTAGATCCAGTTTTTAGCTATGATTTTAGATGGCGTTACATTGCATTAGTTATAGACAACTTATCTTTAGTGTAGATCTTGGAGTCTTTTTGACATTTCGAATTTAGTTTTGTTGTCCAACCTCCTAAAAACAGTGCATTTTGATCTAGAAGCGACCTTAGAAACAGACTTTCTGTTGCATCATTTGTGTTTTTGTGCTGTTTATTGAATTTAAAAGGCTTGAGATCAGTGTGTGTCAGAGAAAAAAAGAGACTTTGAAATGTAATTTTTAAAAGCTGGATCTGTGTGATGAAGCATGTGGGAAGGAGTGAGTTTTTTTTAAATGGAAAGTACACGAGGAAGAGATGCGAGTTTTTTATGTGGTTGTCGATTTTGCAGTTAAAAAAACATGTTATGTTAACAGTAGTCAGTTAATATCCTAATTTATTTTAGCAAATTGGTTTACTCTAAACAAACTGCTTCCAAAAATGATGCACTGATTCATTCAAATAATCATTTAGTTGTGTTCCTGGAGCTCATTTTTATATCTTTTAGTGATGATTTATCTGTAAACAAAGATTTTAATGCTCTGACTGCCATGCGATTAGTCACCACCTAATGCTCTTCACATCTAAATATAGGATTAGCATTTTATTCGTTTCACATGCTGTTCTGCGTATATCAGTAAGTCACCTGCTGTATGTCTCCACTCACCCCTTTATAACTCTAGAATAAAATAACTATCTTTAGCATTAGCTGGGTTCTGTCTACCCATTTGACAGTCATCATAGCCATCTCTATTCATTTCCTCTAGACACCCACACATGAGAAAGATGCCACTCATTAGAAGGTTTCAGCCTAGCCTATTGATTTAAATATAGTCTCAGGTCATCTACTGTCAGTTCCCCATTTCAATCCTGCCATCATTTATTTTCAACCCTCATTCTGACCCTCTGTCTGAAATGATCTGTTTTTAAGGGGCGGCTCATTTAAGGCTTGTAAGTAAATTTATAGACAGAGCATTGAAATCATTTACTTACAGTTTGTGATACAGCTGCTGTCACATCCAATATAGCTGACTGCTTCATCCGTCAACAAAAGTTTCTTTGCAAACTCTCCATTACATTGTGCCTCGATTACAAATCAACAAACAAATAATCCTCTGACGCGATTAAAATTTCCTGATAATTTACTTACCCCATGTCATCCAAGATGTTTTTCTTTCTTCAGTCAAAAAGAAATTAAGGTTTTTGAGGAAAACATTCCAGGACTTTTCTCCATATTTTTTATTTTTTTATTTTTTTATTTATTTATTTTTTTAAGCAAATGACTGATCGTTTCGCTAGACAAGACCCTTATTCCTCGGCTGGGATCATGTTGACTATTCGTCGATGTCTTGCTCTGGAGGCAGTCATATGCAAATGTATTTGCCTGTATGACGCCACAAATCCCGCATTATCCAAACGGGACGTTTTTGGAGCTTGATTAAATGAAGGTTTTTTTTTTTTATAATGAGGAGGACGTTTTAAGCTTTGAAACTTGCAGGATGTTTTATTTGTACAAATACCTCTTATATGTCAAAAAATCAAAGCAAATTTGATTTCTCATGTCATGACCCCTTTAACCTTTATCTTGGACTTTTTTTTTAGGTCTTTTTTCCCTCTCTTTCTCTCTCTAGTGAACTGCACTCTCTTTGTGTGTGTCTCTTGCTCAGAACATTGAGACTCTTCCTGACACAACTGCATGTGCTGTTCTTAGTAAAGCTTACCCTGATTTTTCGGACATAGGGACTCAGATTAGACCGCTCTCCGGCTCAGTGCTTTAGGGCCAAGGGTGCTGCTTTTATCCCAAACAGACCTGACAACTGACCTGGATTAGAGAGACAGAAGGACACAGATCAAGATTCAGAGTGGCAAAAGTGATAAGAATGTGGAGAGAAAGACAAGATGAAAGTTGTTGGAGAAGTCTGAGACCACTTTGAATATCTTTATATATATATATATATATATATATATATATATATATATATATATATATATATATATATATATATAAAATCCTGAAAATAAAGGGATATAAGTGATGTGTTGTTTGTAAGGGGAAAGATGGATACATTCTGGAACAGTTAAAGCTCAGAATTACACAACAATGCCTGAAGAGAGAATTGCAATTTCTTTTTTTCTTTTTTTTTTATTAAAAAGAAACAAAAAACAAATTCATAAATATAGAAGTGTTTGGAGTTTATATATTAAGTTATATAACTAAAATATGTCATAAGACACACAACTGGATTAAATAACAATAACTATCTGGATTTTATCTTAATGACCTGCACTGTTTTCCACAAATGCAGTATTCAACAATAAAAACAACATGCATTGTCATAGGGACAAAAATATATTTTATACACATTATACATTCAAAAGTTTGGGGTCGGTAAGATTTTTTTTAATGCTTTGGAAAGAAGGCTCACCAAGGTTGCATTTATTTGATCAAAATACAGTAAAAACAGTAATATTGTGAAATATTATTATAATTTAAAATAGCTGTTTTCTATTTTAATATATTTTAAAATGTAATTTATTCCTGTGATCAAAGCTGCATTTTCAACATCATTACTCCAGCCTTCAGTGTCACATGATCCTTCAGAAATCATTCTAATATGATGATTTCATGCTCAAGAAACATTTTTGATTATTATCAATGTTGAAAACAGTTGTGCTGCTTAATATTAATATTCTTTGATGAATAGAAAGTTCAAAAAACATTTTATTTGAAATATTTTGTAATATTAAATGTCTTTTTAAATGTAGTTTGATTAATTTATTAGGTTTTATTTATGCATCTTTGCTGAATAAAAGTATTAATTTCTTACTGACCCCACACTTTTGAACAGCAGATAAAAAAAAAAAAATTAAAAAAAAAATTAAAAAAATTGTATAACACTAAAAAAAACCCCACAATAATAATAAAATTAAAATGAAAAAAAAAATAAAATAAAATTATGAAATAATAATAATGTAAAATACTATTTTATAGCTAGTAATAAAAATATTTATGGCCTGACGTTGCCAAATAAAAAAAGACACATAAAGCTTGATTTGCTTAATCTCTGGGAATGAGAGGTCAGTTTTGCTTCACCCAAACACCCCCCCTGCTTATAATAGAGTGTGTACATCAGCACTCACACATGCACCCTGTTCTCACTTCCTGTCCCTTCTCAGCTGTAAGCAGCGTCTCACCGTGTGTGTTTTATGGTCTGTGTCCACACAGGTCACGGTCCATCAGCGGCGCGTCCTCTGGTCTCTCCACCAGCCCTCTCAGCAGCCCTCGGGTGAGTAAACCCCGCCCCCAGCACGCCTGCTTCTGTCTGTCCACCAATCAGCACGCATCTGCTCAATCACCTTCATGGCAACCATCACACACTCCGTTACACTGTACATACTACATGACTGTGATTAGTGACATTGTATTGATTTCTATAAAAACGAATTTGGATTGTTTTCTTGGCTGTTGGACTATACAGATATTAGTAAGCAAAGTGCTCTTGATACAAACTCTTTAGATGTTTGTAGGTGAATTCAGTGCTTTTTATTGGGACTTGCAAAACTTATCCAGCAGTCAGGAATGACTGGAAAGCTCAAGAAAATGAACTGGCCATAAGGTGTAGGATCCCTGGAAATAGCATTCTGGCCTCTGGCAAGCAACGTAAACAAGAAAGGAAAGAACGCATGAGTGAGTCGTAGAAGAAAGCAGTTTTTGTTTCATGGAGATATATTCTTTCATCCTATCTGCTGCTCTCTGTGTCTTTCCACTATAGTGGAAATCCAGCTCAGGGAACGCTGTAGAAAATCCCACTCCTCTGATTAGCACAGAAGCTCTTGGCTAAACTTTTCCAGTTGACTTGTTTAAGACAGCTCACAGATTACCGAGGCCTTATCCTAAAGCTCGGCAATGTATAGTTCCGTTTCCAAGTGGAAATTGATTTGGAAGTTCACTCTAAACCTGTATGTCACATAAAAATTGAGGATTTTGAAGCCAGTCTTTTCGTGTTTGACATAAATTAGGTTAATGTACTGCTTGTTACTTTTGTGAATTTGTTTGCTTTGATTACTTTGCTGGATTCCAACTGTGAAGAGACGATTAGTGCTTGAAATATTTCTGAAACTAGGTAGCTTCTGTGTTTGGAGATTTGAGACGTTCATATTCAGACTCTCAGAAGCCTTGGAGGTTTACAAATGATTCAGTGATTCTGTGGACGCATTCAGGCCTTGCATTTCTTTTGACGTGCAAGTCAGAATTCATATGGGTCAATAACATGACTCATCTTCTGTCCTGTTTATTAGTTTATTTAAAAATACATTGAAATACATTACTGAAATACATTAAATACACCACTTCTATGATGAATCTCTATGAATCTATGGACAAAGTCAAAAATGTCAGGGTGATACAACTGTCCTGATATCATAATCAAGGGGGAAAAACAAAACAAAAGAATTGTGTCTTAGATATAATATGGTATTATCTTATATTCTAAGATTACTGTATCATCTAATAATATTTTAACAAAACTGCTTCAGTGCTTGTTAGCATTGGAAAAACTTTTGTCCACCAAATCAGTCATGTGGTTTAACCAACAGCCAAAACCTACAACAGGAAATGATATCATAGAAAGGACTCCAGTAATCCCTTATGACTGTGTGTCCAGGTCACTAACACTTTTTACACTGAAAAAATATTTAAAAATTATCTGTACACTCATATGTATTTGCAGTATAAGGAAAATATATTACTTTTTGCTTCATGGCTGCACCACATGACATTTTTAGGGTTATTAAATTTAAACCATTGTTGGAAATGGTATAAAAGTCTTTCAAAACCATATCAAACTATCATGAGGAGTACATTTTATATAAGAACTTGGCACATGTTTTAAACTAGATTTTTTAAAAGATTTTTCTTTTTTTTTTCTTTTTTTTTTTTAATCATATATCATTGACCCAGATACTGCAAATGACATTGTCCACATCTCTCATACATGATTTCATGTTTGATATCCAGGTTGCTCATTTCACTGAAGAAAATTTGCTGTTTAATCCCTTTTTATTTTCCCATTGGCAGCTTTCTTTTGTGTGCCTGAAAAAACTCTTGATTTGCTCTTCACAATGGTCTTGTTGCATCTTTCGCTCACCAGTCTTGGCTAACTGCATGATTCTTTTGTTTCTTCTCCATCACCATGGATCCCTTTTCTCCCTAAATTATTCCTTGCCTTTTGTGTGTTTTACCCTTGCTGCTTTGTGACTCGTGCCTGTATATCTTGATGTGTTCTGCTCTGGTTCTCGGCCTCCCCTAAAGCCCGTCCGAAAGTTTTGTGTCCCGCCTCAGTCCCCTGAGCTGCTCTTGTCCCCCAGTTCTAGTATCACTGACTCCCTAAAACCAAACTCAGATCAAAGCGGGGCAAAACCCCCAACTTCTAACTCCTTAACACCAAACTCTATATCAGAGTCTCTCTTGCCCTGCCCAAAGACCCAAACTCTTCCAGCCAAACCCAAAGACAAACCCTTACAGTCCGCCCGATCAAACCCTTTACCTGAAACAGAGCCCGAACACATTTTGACAGCCAAGTCAGAACCTTCAACTCCATGTCAGCCTCAAGCTCCCTGTATACCGGGCAGCCCACTGGTGCGGCGGGGGACCCCGGCCTCCATCATTCCCCCTCAGCTCTCAGTTCCTTTTAGGCCTGTTGTCCCTCTTTCCCCCATCCGTCTACACCACTTCCACCCTGTGCCCGGCTCTGACCACACCACCAAATCTATCCCTACCATACAGGTGACCCCCCACCCCTCTCCAAGGGGCAGCCCTATCCCTACCCCCAAAGGAACGCCCGTGCACACGCCTAAGGACAGCCCAGCGGGAACGCCGACCCCTACGCCACCCCCCAGCCCCTCCATTGGGGGAATGCCCTGGAAGACTCGCCTCAACTCCATCAGGAACAGCTTCCTGGGCTCGCCGCGCTTTCACCGCAGGAAACTGCAAGGTATCTTGACAAATTGGTGGATATAGTAAACAATCTACAATCCGTCCTTCCATCCATTCTCCAAACCGCTTGTCCTATGTAGGGTCACGGGGATGTTGGAGCCTATCCCAGTGTCTCAGGCAAAAGGCAGGGAAACAACCTGGGGGATGGCGAGTTTTTTCTTCTAGATTTGAGGCTAATCTAGATTCTAGCGTACTCCTAAAAGTTAGTATATATACACATTTAAAATGTACACATTTTCTCTTCTGGGAAAACGAACCAAAGATGTTAATGACATCATTTTGTTCGCAGGGGTGTATACAGATTCTTGTCCAATAAAAGGCTCTAGAATGAGAATGCCACACCCCCTTAAATCTAAATACATTCTGCCTCAAACTAGAAATAGAAAAGGGTTGTGAATTTGTCTTCTGCTTTTGTCAGGCTGTAGCATAAACTAAACACTACTGGCTATTTGAAACAGTCCTGTCCCAACTTCCTGTTTCAGCTGGAAATATGTCGACAAACTAAAGAAAATTGTTTTTTTCCCCTCTCTTCTTCTTTAAACCGTTTCATAGGGGTCTTTAATAAACTCGCTTTGCTACTGTCTCAGTAATAGGTCACCAAGAGAATGATTTTGGCTAGTTCTTTCAAATCCCCAGTAAATGGAGTCACTCTGCATTGAGTCATTATAGACCTGAAATAAAGCTCTTACCTCCTCCAGATTGACTGGATCTGTTTCATGGCTTGTTGTTGCTAAATTGTCTAATTTACATATACTGACTGTAAACTAATATTAAGCCTGCTGCCATGGTTACCACCTCACGTTGTTTCAGTAGCATCAGTTTGCATTTCTAAATACCTTTTACTGCATGTGACCCTTTTTGATCCAGTCTTATTGTTAGCATAACTTTTATTCCCAACCTGAGACAAATACTCACAAACGATGCTCCTTTGCATGCAACTATAGGCTCTAATTATGTATGTCCTACATAGTGAGATGATGAATTAGTTAAAGAACTATTTCAAAGTCAAACGACCTTGATGAATGACAAAAACTGAACATGCTAACATCCTTGCTTTATTCTGAACAGTTCCCACTCAAGAGGAAATGTCCAGCCTCACGCCAGAGTCTTCCCCAGAGTGAGTACACACCTTATTATATCATTATAGATTTCCCTTTGACTTCTATTGTCTTTTTTATCAAGAGCATTATTGGCAGTCCTAGGTAACTTACTGCTGGGGGGAAGTGGGGACATATATATGTATATAATATTAGTGCTGTCAAATCGATTAATTGCAATTAATCACATCTAACATAAAAGTTTGTAAATATTTATATTAGGGCAAATCAATTAATCGTAATTGATTTTTTCGATTTCGGCTTCCAACGATTATGAAAACAAGATAATCGACGTAAAACGATTATCTTGTCCACCACGCCATCCTTCCCTTCACAGCGGTGTGCTTTCGTTCCTTCCTAAGCGAAACTTGACATCCAAATCAGCCGAATAAGTGAGTGTTGTGAAACGCAGTGTACCGCTAAACTGCGGGATTTGCTTGATATTAATCAGTGGTATTAAAAGCGCATTAAGCTGCAAAAGAGATTCCCTAGGTGGCTTTCTGTGCGCGCGCACCGAGATGCCTACACACAAAAATGCTGAAATGCCGTTTTGGTGAGTATCCTCGTAAACACAGTCGGTTATGTCTTAAATAAATTGGTATATTTATATTGATATATTGGTATATTGGATCCGTGCAGCTCTTAAAGTGAAATCAGCCTAATAAATCTGCTGCAGTCTGTCATGTTGTAATGTTAATCAAACAACAAAAGACAAAGATAAAATCACTCACTGCTCTTGAAGGAATGACTTTTGTAGTTGTTATAATAATAGTAATAATAAGGATTAGTCTATATTTAATGTATACAGCAGTGTTATTTTATATTTGATTACTTTATTCAATTTCTGTTGTAGGCTATTGCTTATCTGAATACCACATCTTCCTAAAAAACCTAAAGCACTGTTTATTTAATTTGTATTTTTTAGTTTTATTTATGTTTATTCATTTCTTTGTTCTTATTGTATTGCTGACTGTTTACCTGTCTTCTGTAACTTGAGGACCTTTTACTTACATTAGTTAACCTAGTATTAGTTTTTGCTGAAGTATCGATAATTGTGAAATTTCTAGAATCTAAAATTACACACATCATGAAATAAGACTTTGATCATATCACCCACCAATAATCGTGTTAAATAATCGTGATTATAATTTTTTTTCTTTAATCGAGCAGCCCTAATATATATACACCGATCAGGCATAACATTATGACCACTGACAGGTGAAGTGAATAACACTGATTATCTCTTGATCACGGCATCTGTTAGTGGGTGGGATATTTTAGGCAGCAAGTGAACATTTTGTCCTCAAGGTTGATGTGTTAGAAGCAGGAAAAATGGGCAAGCGTAAGGATTTGAACGAGTTTGACAAGGGCCAAATTGTGATGGCTGGACGACTGGAGTTCTTATGGGGTGTTCCCGGTCTGCAGTGGTCAGTATCTATCAAAAGTGGTCCAAGGAAGGAATAGTGGTGAACCGGTGACAGGGTCATGGGCGGCCAAGGGTCATTGATGCACGGCTGGCCCATGTGGTCCGATCCAACAGACGAGCTACTGTAGCTCAAATTGCTCAAGAAGTTAATGCTGGTTCTGATAGGTGAAAGGTGTCAGAATACACAGTGCATCACAGTTTGTTGCGTATGGGGCTGCATAGCCGCAGACCAGTCAGGGTGCCCATGCTGACCTCTGTCCAATGGTAAAAACGCCAACAGTGGGCACGTGAGCATCAGAACTGGACCATGGAGCAATGGAAGAAGGTGGCCTGGTCTGATGAATCACGTTTTCTTTTACATCACGTGGATGGCCAGGTGTGTTTGCATCGCTTACCTTAGGAACACATGGCACTAGGATGCACTATGGGAAGAAGGCAAGCCGGCGGAGGCAGTGTGATGCTTTGGGCAATGTTCTGCTGGGAAACCTTGAGTCCTGCCATCCATGTGGATGTTACTTTGACACGTACCACCTACCCAAGCATTGTTGCAGACCATGTACACCCTTTCATGGAAACGGTATTCCCTGGTGGCTGTGGCCTCTTTCAGCAGGATAATGCACCCTGCCACAAAGCAAAAATGGTTCAGGAATGGTTTGAGGAGCACAACAACAAGTTTAACACAATATTAGGAAGGTGGTCATAATGTTATGCCTGATCGGTGTATGTTATTTATTATTATTTATTATAGTTATATTTTAACTTTCTACAGTATAAATTATATATACATTTTATTTAGTCCCTTTATTAAGCTGCTGTCATCATGGGGACCGCTTGGAGGTCTCTATAGTGTAGGTGATTTCAGGTTTCATTATCATTATCTGGACATTTGTTTTCCATGAACATGCCATAGTGCTTTTCCAGGTTACCATTAAGACAGTTTTTTTTTGCTGGAAACACCACAAAATGCAGCTGCCAGGAAACATCCTCTGAAAAAGACGAATTGTAGACCTTGAACAATACTTACCCAACAACAGTGTTGATGTAAAACCCCCTCAGCACTTTAGAAATCATTGTGAGTTTTGTTTGCCTCTGTTAAACCATTTAGTCTGTTTTCCACTCTAATGGAAGCTCAGTCATATCTTTCTCCCACTGAGGCGGGTCTCACCGCACAGCAGACAGCAGTCACAAACTCTCTCCCCCACACGGAGTGATGCCTCATCCTCTTTTGTTTTCTATTTTGTCTTCCATAACTTATCCGCCTCTCTCTCGCTTTCCGCGCCAGCTGGATAAGCCGCGGCACTCTCTGCTTTCTTTTGTCATCGTCTGCCATAAATCAGTTTCTGGAAGCTAAGTTGTGAGCGACTGTGCCTTGTTGATACACAACAGCGGCGGACTGAAGCTTTTTAGAGCTAGAATGATGTTTAGACAGACAGTTATTCCTTTATATGCTAAAACAAGACCAATTTACAGCTGCTAGTTTAAACACCAGGGGTTTGGCTTGATTTGCCATCAACAGAGATGCTTTGATTCTCAGAGAGAACTACTGCAGCAAAATTGCAACAGTTGTTTAACAATACTTTCACTAAATATGGGTTACAAATGCATATAACTGCAGCTTATGCTCTGAAATGTGTCATAGCAACATGCGGAAATATATTTAAAACTTATTTATTTAAATTTCCTAGCAATGCAAAGTCAGTATAGTCACTGACATTGAATTGTAAATATTATTACAATTTAAAATATCATGAAACATTTCTTATTATTATCAATGTTTGATCATTGAAAATGGGTAAAATTCAACAGTTTGAACATGGAGTTGCTTTGAGATCCCCATATCTATGGGACTGAACTATATAGGGCCTTTAAAATGAAGATTTCAAAAGGAAAGTTTATTAAGAATGAGAATCTAGAAGGATATTAAGATATCTTGAATACTTTTAGAGTTACAGGCATGACAACTTTGGAAAAGGGATATTTATGGCACTCAGACAGGTATGTTCCATGCAGTTGAATTGATAGAAAAACACGAGATACATTTCTAGTTTTAACATTATTTGTTCTTCAGATATTCCTCTTTAAAAGAAAAAAGTATCAGCTGTATACAAAGTGACCCACATTTGGTTTTTGACCACTGAGAATGTGTACAATTTACTAATTTACTAATTTATTCATGGAGCCGCATTAAGATCTCCATATCTCTGGGATTGAACCATCGAAGGCCTTTAAAATGAAGATACCAAAAAGAAAGTTTGATAAGAACCAGAATCTAAAAGGATATTAAGATATCTTTAATACTAATTGAGTTACAGGCATGCAAACTTTTTGCCGTTTTTGAACAAAGTCAACAGATTTTACTAATAGACCTACCAATCTCTGTGTAAAAATGAAATAATGATGCTGCCATCTTTCTAAAGTCATTTTTACACCCCTTTCAGGTGAAAATTGTCATTTTGACCCCCTCTACAAAATTGTGGATTACTCAGTAAATATACATTTGTGACATTTAATATTTTAGTCACTTTCACCACTATTTATGTTTGTCTTTCTACAGAAAAAAAATATTAACAAAATCAAAAATTTGAGCTGGGGACCTCTGGTTGAGTTCACACGGAATGACCCTATAATAAGTACATAGTACATAGGAACAGGACTGTAAAAAAAAAAAAAAAAGTGCTACCAAAAGCTTTTGTAACATTATAAATGTCTTTACTGTCACTTTTAATCAATTTAATGCCTCCTTGCGGAATAAAATGATTAAATTCTTGCAAAGAAATATTACTTATTTATTCTAATCATATATATATATATATATATAGTTTTTGTTCAGGACGTTTTATTCAAATTTTTAAATGTAAATTTGTACAGATTTACAATTAAGTATATTTTTGTTCATTAGTTAAACTTTTAGCAAAACATGGCAACAGTCCAAAGATATTTAAACTAGTGCTTTCAAATGATTAATCGTGATTAATCACATCCAAAATAAAAGTTTGCATTTACATAATGTTTACTGTGTATTTGTATTATGTATATATAAACACAAACACATGCATGTATATTTTTAACAAAAATACATTATTTATATATAAAATATTTATATATATTATAAATTATATATAAATATAAATATGTATACATGTAAATATTTCTTAAATATATACATGTGTGTGTATTTATATATACATAATAAATATATGCAGTAAACACATATATTATGTAAACGCAAACTTTTATTTTGTATGCGATTAATCGTGATTAATCGTTTGACAGCACTCATTTAAACCTGTGCAAATAGGATGTATCTTTTATGCATTTTACAGAAATGCAACAGTTAATGAGTGTTAATGGCTAACAATACATATCCCATTCAATAACTCAAAGATAAATACTCCAAGCAATTTCTATTATATTTAAATCACTCAAAGGGCTCCTCTGAGAAGAACACATTAAAGTTGCACCATTATCTGACCGGAAATACTTTATAGAGATCAAAGCAACTTGTACGCCACTAAATATGTGGATTCTTACATTTATATCACAACAAATGATGCATTCATATTTTGACTTTCATAAAAAAAAAAAATAAAAAAAAATACATGGTGAATATGTACAAACAAGAGCATCTTAATGTTATAGATTTTGTAATTTTAATACATTTTTGTATGACTTCATTCCATTTTTCTCACAACCATCAATATGACCTCATGCAAAGTTCATCTCGTTAATTTGTGGTAGATGCTCTGCTGTGTGCCGATCTTTCATATAGTCCCTTTTATGAATTATTCAATATCAATTTATTTTGCATAAGCACCATAGGATCTATCTTATTCTGAGCTCTGATAAGGACTGATCTTGTATCCCCTGAAGACTTCATAAAAAGTTAATGTTTTGTCTTTCTCTCGCTCTGCAGACTTGCCAAAAAATCTTGGTTTGGTAACTTCATCAACCTAGAGAAAGAGGAACAGATCTTCGTGGTTATTAAGGACAAGCCACTGAGCTCTATAAAAGCCGACATCGTCCACGCCTTTCTCTCGGTAAGCAATCTATTTTGCATGGCTCCACTCCAGTTTCATTCCTCTGTTGTGAACGACAGCTATGAATATTTGAATATACACTTCTACGTTGTCTCTATCAGATCGAAAGACTTTCCTCATCGCAACAGTTTTGATAGGCTTGGCCGGAAGCCTGTGTTTTTACATTTGCAAACAGCTTTCTGATTTGTATTTCATTTCTGTAATATGCTAGTCTGTGATGTTTCCATCCTCCCCGTGGCTGCCTCTTTCATTAGAGGTCAATGGAAAATCAACACAGGGCATGAATCATTAGCATATAGATGTTGTGCCTCGAGAGGTTTGTGGGAGTTTAGTGTGTCATTTAGACCTGCACGTGGTTTAAACGTCTGCTTAAAAAGTTGCTTGTCATGGTTAGTAATGTTTTCCTCACCTTTAGCTACACAAAAGCCACACTTTTGCAAATAATTTCCATAGAGGTGCTTCCAAATATGTAAGAGTGAATCAAGCTTTGCCTTTCTCTTTCCTCAGATTCCCAGCCTCAGTCACAGCGTCGTCTCGCAGACGAGTTTTCGGGCCGAGTACAAATCTACAGCCGGCCCCACCGTCTTCCAAAAGCCTGTTAAGTTCCAGGTAGACATCACGTACACCGAGAGCACCGCGGCCACCAAGGAGAACGGCATCTATTCAGTCACCTTTACTCTGCTCTCAGGTAACCACAGCAACTGCAATCAACCCCGCTAATCAAGCCCGTTGAACGTGAGTGTAGTTTGAAAACCCAAAAATAACTGTGAGTAAAAGTGAAAAGGGGAAATTTTACCTTTCTCCATGATGTTGAATTGTATTTGGGATAATTACACTAAATTTGTCAGAATAACCTGCAAAAGTATTTTTAAAAGGAAAAAAAAATCCCAGGTAGAGCACAGATTGAGTCAAGTTGGCAGTATGGTTGGATGATAAAAGCTAAAAAATATATATCTTGATATTTTTCTGCCTTTTGACAATGAGTGTGCATCTCAATTTTTATGTATTTGCTATGAAATAGCTTATTTAGGGTATTTTTCAGTCATATTTAGCCATAATTTTGACCAAAAAGCCTTTGTTGCCAAATAGATTCAAAACGTTTAATGTAAAAAGTTATAAATTTATATATAATTTGATGATCATTTTCATTTATATTCACCAATTCATAGTTTCTATACAAGAAGTTTAAATTCTGTTTATTACTCATACATTTTAATACTTGAAAAATGCCATGGGGGAATATTTTTAAACGTGATAACAGCCATCAGGTAGGATCGTGAAACTACACTGACAAAAAAATATTACTTTGAAACAATTTTCACTCAGAAACTGCTAGTAAATTTTACAATTACAAAGAAACGGCAAGTAACACATTGAATTAAACGTGAAATTTTGAAGTAGAACGACTGAAATAGTATTTTCTTATAAAATGTAATAATTTTTTTACAGCATAGTCTAATGACATTGGGTCTCATTCACTAATAATTATTAGCAGATTATTTGTATTTATGCACACAGGAGAACTTCTCACAAAAAAAAATTCTGACTAATCCACCGCGCATATATATATATATATATATATATATATATATATATATATATATATAGCCATTCAAAAGTTTGGGATCGGTAAGATTTTTCATTTTTAAATATATAATGAAATATAATTAAGATAACACATTTATGAGGCCACCTAGAGTATGCGATTTTCGCATATGTGGTTTCAGTTGTTTCTTCGTTTTTTTTTTTTTTTTCGTAAATTTAGAGCGCATTTCAGTATAAGTTATAGATCAATTATGATTTGTGAAAACATTTGTGTGATTTCACGCACATTGCGTGGTTAGTAAATGACACCTATTATCTTGAGGAAACTTGGACAAATAAAAGGTTAGAGATATGTGTGTATTTTTGTATCACCAGCAAAATCATCACAAATATTGTAAATATTTATTGTAAAGCCCATTCCTGACAATGTACACTTACGGCCCTATCATACACCCGGTGCAATGCAACGCCAGGCGTGACACAAGTGTTTTTTGCTAGTTTCAATCTGATGCAGTTATCATTTTCATGTTCAGCGCCCATGCTGTTTAAATAGCAAATGCACTCGTGCCCATCTGTTCACCCATGGGTGTGCTGGTCTGAAAACGGGTGTGTTCAGTGCATTGTTGGCGTGTTGCTATTTTGAGGCAACTGAAAACAACTGCGCCATTAACCAACAAAAACCTGGTCTAAAGTCAATGGCGCAGTATTTTTATGTTATTTAAAGGGCGTGTTAGTAATACACTCTGCTTGTTACACACACAGGGACGTGCAGCAGCACACAAACATGCCAAATATTAAAAATAAAAGGATTACAATGTAAAAGATTATTATTGTGTACATAAAGATAAGAATAAAACACACATGTAGTTAAACTCGTCAGGTTGAGGGTGTCTGTATTCCGCCATGTAAATAGCGAATCCACCATGGTGCAAGCACACCTGGCTTTTAAAGGGAATGGGAGTGACACTCTGATTGGTTTATTGCACATTACGCCCAAAACACACCCATGACTCATTAAAAGACAATCCTTTTGGACCATGCGCCTGGCACACCGACCATTTTTTCCGTCGTTAAACTAGCAAAAGTGGATTCGGACACGCCCTAAGTGCACCTGCGCCATGCACATCAGACCTTGTGTTTAAATCTTTAACATATGGTCCATAGTCTTGAGAGAAATCTGCCCTCAAAGGAACAATCCTTAAGGTGCCGTCACATTTGTACGAAAAAAGTCCATTGTCAATAGTATAGAGATGTACTGTATGAAGCACTGCTGAGACAGACCAAGCAGCTTCCTGTTGGTCAATGCAGCGAATTTTCGAATTTCGCCCTCACACGACACTCCCAATCATGCAGATTCCTGGGCAATGGTGAATGTGACAGCACCTTTAGAAACATTTCCATTTAATTTTCAGATTGAGCCAAATAACCTCTTACGCACACCAATTATCCCATCAGTATTATTTGTAGAAGTATTGGCTAATGCATCATTCTCCTTTATTTTCTTCCGTTAATATTCATTATGTCTCCACATAATAGCACTAATAGCAGCT
Source organism: Mylopharyngodon piceus (assembly GCA_039654765.1). Classification (NCBI taxonomy): domain Eukaryota; kingdom Metazoa; phylum Chordata; class Actinopteri; order Cypriniformes; family Xenocyprididae; genus Mylopharyngodon; species Mylopharyngodon piceus. The sequence continues at coordinate 7,886,428 of CM077459.1, read as the reverse complement.
CTTTTCCACTGTAGTGTGTTGCCCAGGATTTTAAATAATGTTGTTGTCCACCTAGCTGAGATAAGGAGGACTGCAAGTTAGAAGTAGTTTTACAATAAATTCATAAACATTAGTCATATTCCTAAAAGGTTCAAAGGCTCACTATCCTAAGTTTGATTTTTCTGTCTGTGGATGTATTTCCCTTTTTACTATGGTGCAAACCAAGTGGCATGAATGAGAAGTCAACTAGACACCTCTGTCCCGACTTCCTGTTTCAACCTGTTACACTTTATTTAAGGTCCAAGTCGGCGTTTTAAGCGGGTGGTAGAGACGATTCAGGCGCAGTTGTTAAGCACACACGACCAGCCAGGGGTCCAACAGCTGTCTGGTGAGTATAAATCCCCTGTCCCTTCCCCCACTCCGACCCGAGCCCCACGTTCCCTCTCATGCCTGTTTATACCCCTCCTCCATCATGCATGTCCCCCCACCCCTCGTCCACAGCACACCGCAGCACAGCATCACAATATTCTCCACATTATCCCACCCTAAAGCAATCCCCTGTAGATGCTAGAAGAGATGGGGAGTTTTCCAATTCTTGGTGATTCCCTTCGGCCACACCACTGCTCCCATTTCTCAGACGGCATTAACGGTAGAATTCCCTGACAGTTCTCCAAATGTGGGCACCTCAGCTTCATGATTTCTAGTTTTGGGAGACTGTGTCCTTGTTGGGTGATGGATCTGGGTTGGTAATGTAAAGGTTTCTGGTATAGTTTCAGGTCGGGATAACCCCAAAACCGAAGTCTTGCTCTGTTACAATCAGTTTGGCAGCTATTGTGTTAAACCAAAAGAAACAAATCAGGGATATTACAATAAAATATCAAGTTTTGGGGAAAATATTTTTCAGTGTATACCTTCTAATACCTCGAACTATCAGAGATTCATGGATGAACAGCTGATTATGTGGTTCATCAGAGGAGAAAAGAAAAGAAAAGCCACTTTTTTTTTTTCCATCCTAATCTTCGTTTACCCCGTGCATGTCCTCTTTTCTTGACAAATGATAATATTTGACTGTGTCCCAACCATCTCCCTGATAACAGCTCCACCTACTGGTCTGATAGATGAACAACAACATTTTATAGACAAAACCAATACATATAACCCAACTTTTGTGGCTTTATCAAATGCACGCCAACACAGATTGATTCAGTAATTACTGGCAATGGAAATCTAAGGTTACTGTATTTATTTACTGTATATTTAGCAACGTTGATGCCTTTCCTGTTATATGTTCAACACTCAAAGGTTCTGTACATGTCTGAAAAAAAAAAATTATAAGAGTTATGAAAAAAAGAAGTCTCTTATATTAACCAAAGACTGCATTTATTTGATCAAAATCATAGTTTAAAAAAAAAAAAAAAACTATTACAATTTAAAATAATTGTTTTCTGTTTTAATATATTTTGAAATGTAACTTATTCCTGTGACATGATCCTTTAGAAATTATTCTAAGATGCTGATTTGGTGCTCTATTATTATTTTCATCATTGTTAATATTAGTAATAAATTCTACTAGCTATCAGTAAAGGGTTAGTTCAGCCAAAAATGAAAATTCTGTCATTAATTATTCACCCTCATGTCGTTCCAAACCTGTAAGACCTTCGTTCATCTTCAGAACACAAATTAAGATGTTTTTGATGAAATCCGAGAGGTATATGACTCATCCATAGACAGCAATATAATCACCACTTTCAAGGTCCAGAAAGGTACTAAAGACATTGTTAAAAAAAGTCGACGTGACTACAGTGGTTCAACCTTAATTTTATGAAGCGACGAGAATATTTTTTCTCATATGTTGTTTACGTTCAGCGCTTCCTGATTCTACGTCAGAACGTGGGCTCAGTATTGGCTGACGCTGTTCATGTGAGCAGCACGACGCATGCGTGTGATACGCAAGAGCCAGCCAATACTGAATAGGCGGTCTGACGTGGAACCTGGAAGCGCTGGACATAAACAACGTATGAGAATGACACAGAAGGGAAGATATTAATAAATTTGTTGTTTTTTTTGTTTGTTTTTGCGCACAAAAAGTATTCTCGTCTCTTCATAAAATTAAGGTTGAACCACTGCAGTCATGTCGACTTTTTTAACAATGTCTTTAGTACCTTTCTGGACCTTGATAGTGTCGGTTAGTGCCTGTCTATGGCACGTCATATACCTCTCTGATTTCATCAAAAATATCTTAATTTGTGTTCCGAAGATGAACAAAGGTCTTACGGGTGTGAAATGACATGAGGGTGTGTAATTACTGACAGAATTTTCACTTTTGGGTGAACTAACCCTTTAAGTAGTATATCATAATAAGAGGGTGAATTAGTCATCAACATTGTTTGTTACTGTCACTTTGGGGAGATTTCGGGGAGTGTTGAGCAACAGAAAGACATTCCAGATCATCGCAAGAGAGTAAATCCTCACTTTTTCACCTCCTCTCGTCCTTCTCTGTTCCCACCCCAGCACTGTCTTTCACTGTCTATCTCTCTTTCTCCTTCCCTTTCGCTTAAACGTCACATTCATTGCGCTCCATGTCTCATTCAGCGCTGTATGACTCACTGTGGTTTGAACGCACTACAGCACTGCACAGATGAATGGCACATACTTACTGCAGTCAGATTACACTTACCGTTCCGAAAATAAACATTAATAAACAAAAATCACTGATTTAATTGTGTTATTTTGTGGAGGAGGTTGTGGTTTTCTGTGTGTATGCAAATAACTAACCTCCTGAAGTGTTTTATAGATTCATAAAACTATTTTTATTCCAAACAAGCATAATTATCCACACAAACTTGTCTAATAACCACCCAACCGAAGTCTTCTTGCCCCTAATGTTGTCTAGATGAAGACATCTGGCCCCATGCTTGTTAATTGGAAATTGCTCATTTGCTTCACTTGGGCATGATGAAGAGCGTACACAGCTAATCTAATGAGCTAATGCGCTGATCCAATTTATAAACCAAAAAAAGATTTAGGGAATTTAAACTTTTTTCAAGGCTGCTCTTATTTGTGGAAGTTTTGTCTGGTGTCAACACACGTTTCTTTCTCTCACGTGTATCCAGAGAACTCTGTGTGCTTCAAAATTCTGTAAAGTCACAAAAGCAAAATGTGGTAAGACTCCAAATTGCACCATAATTGCAGTGGACCTAACAAGTATTTAAACATTTAAAGGGTTAGTTCACCCAAAAATGAAATTTCTGTCATTAATTACTCACCCTCATGTCGTTCCACACCTGTAAGACCTTCGCTCATCTTCGGAACACAAATTAAGATATTTTTCATAAAATCCAATGGCTCAGTGAGGCCTGCATTGACAGCAAGATAATTAACACTTTTAGATGCCCAGAAAGCTACTAAAGACATATTTAAAACAGTTCATGTGACTACAGTGGTTCAACCTTAATGTTATGAAGCGACGAGAATACTTTTTGTGCGCCAAAAAAACAAAAAACAAATAACGACTTTGACAATATCTAGTGATGGGCAATTTCAAAACACTGCTTCATGAAGCTTCGAAGCTTTACAAATCTTTTGTTTTGAATCAGCGCGTATCAAACTGCCAAAGTCATGCCCCCCAGTGGTGAACCATTGAAATTTCGAAATACTTGTGACGTAACGAAGCCTCGTTTACTGAAATCACGTGACTTTGGCGCTCCGAACCCCTGATTCGAAACTAAAGATTCGTGAAGCTTCATGAAGCAGTGTTTTGAAATCGGCCATCACTAGATATTGTCACAAAGTCGTTATTTTGTTTTTTTGGCACAAAAAAATATTCTTGTCACTTACTTAAAATAATTATTGTTCTTATTGAAGAACGTACAGTTCTTGAAGTTTCTGGAATCACAAAATGAATCATGGTTAATTATATCACTACTCCCAATTTCTGTAAATAAAAACAGTTCGAAAACAAGCAGTTTGGATTGGATTGTTAGCAAATGCAAAGACATTCAGACATTTTTAAGCGTTACTTAAAGGGTTAGTTCACCCATAACATTAAGGTTGAACATTCATAACATTAAGGTTGAACCACTGTAGTCACATGAACCGTTTTAAATTCGTCTTTAGTAGCTTTCTGGGCATTGAAAGTGTTGATTGTCTTGCTGGCAATGCAGACCTCACTGAGCCATCGGATTTTATAAAAAAAATATACAAAGGTGTGGAATGACATGAGGGTGAATAATTAATGACAGAAATTTAATTTTTGGGTGAACTAACCCTTTAAGTAATGCCTAAAAATGTCTGAATGTCTTTGCATTTGCTAACAATCCAATCCAAACTGCTTGTTTTCAAACTGTTTTTATTTACAGAAATTGGGAGTAGTGATATAATTTAACCATGATTAATTTTGTGATTCTAGAAACTTCAAGAACTGTATGTTCTTCAATAAGAACAATAATTATTTTAAGTATATAAGTTATTAAGAGGGGGGTGTTGTGGTAATCTTTTAATTTAGATTACCACAACACAACATTTTATTATGTTAATATATAAATAATTTATTTATTTAAATACTTTTAAGTCATCCTGCTGGCCCCCTCGAAGTTGGGATCCCTTGGTTTAATACAGTGACATTCAGACAGTTTAAGTAAGGCTTAAAGGGTAGTTCACTCAAAAATTAAGATTCTGTCATCGATAGCTATGTTTCCATCCAAAGTTGTGAATTTAACTTGGAATATCGCAAAAAACATTTGCAAATAAAGCAGCGTTTCCATCCCATGTGTTCAATAGAACAAAATTGTCACTTCCTCTGAAACTGGCGCAAAATATCTATATGCAAGTTGCTGCAAACGGGGAAGTCACTGTGGCTCCTTTTTTTTTCTCCATCATAAATGACAGAGCGGCAGACGAAACGCAATAAACGCTGTCATGTTATTTTGCGTTCGGATGCTGGTGTTTGGGAATGCAATCATCTGAGACGCTCCTTATACCACATCATTCTGATGACAGACTTTGGCTCAGGCATTTCAGAATGAGCAAACCAACATTTGAGTTGCTGTGCAATGAAATTGGTCCACCGGTTAGGCCAGTTATCCAATCACATCCTCTTTTGAGGCAAAGTCACATGAGTTTTTTGTTGAGGATTTATTCGGTAAATGTTTTTCCAACGTAGTTTATGCATGTGACTTCTTATTAGATAAAAAATGCAATATCCCAAAATGCCAATGAAAATAGGTGGATGGAAACATAGCTATTTACTACCTCATATCATTCCAAAGCTGAGGGTGTGTAAATGAGGACAGAATTTTCATGTTTGGGTGAACTATCCCTTTAAGTATCCAAAAGGTCCACTGAATTACTTTATTATGCGCAAAAATCCAATCACAGCACTTGCAATCACGCATGTCGTGTATTACATCCCATTTAAAGTGGACCTAGTCCCATAAATACCCTTTTACATGTAACGTAATGGAATCAGTAATTGCGGCATAATTTTATTTTGTTTTATTTAAGTTTTGTGTGCACTAAAACACTAAGATACGCACAACAGAAACTGGCTTTTACATACTTGGTGTGTGTGGCTTACAAACCTGGTCTTAGCTTCTTGGCTATGTGCACCAAACAGACGAGGCTATACATATGTACACCAGAGGCTCTGATGTGCCCCCAAATGTTCAAATGAACCCTACACCACTGACTGTGTGCCAGTTTGTGTAATTATGCAGGTTGCATGTGTAGTCATGAGTTTGGAAGTATCCTAAATCAAGTACACTAAAGGGGGTTTTCTCATGCAGTCAGAGATGGCTGAAGGCCAGTCTGAGCCTCAGATGGACCAGACCGTCTGGTGCATATTACACCCAAATGCCAAGAACTTTTGAAAATTGCCATTTCCAGTCGCCAGTTCCAGGAATCAGGATGTGCAGGTTTTTAATAGCCTGTCGAGAAACAAAAAAGTCTGCTAGAATAAGTGAACTAGTTACTGCATTTGCCATTACCCAAGTTTATAAGGTTTTTGTAATTTAGTCTTTGTTGTTAGTAGCTTGTTCAAACAATTGCTCAGCGGTCTCTGTGTACAGACACTGGAAAGAAATTTGTGGAAAATGTTTGTAGACATTGTAGTCTTTCCATCCATCAAAAATGAGTTTTCATTAACATAATTACAGAATATACAGTGGTGCTTGATGATATCCTGCTGTTGTATATTCCTGTGGAATATGGTGTGTAATTGAACCAGACAGATGACACTTCATAGGCTTATGTGACTTTGAGAAGTGAGCAGAATGAAGATTAAAGGGTACGTTATACCCGCGTGTGGGTTTTCTGACTGATCTACGTGCCATTCTTTCTGCAGTGACGGAGTGTACAGATGCCACATCGCTTTACTCATTACTTTAGAGTATTTTCTAGTTATCTAGTCTTTCTTATGTTGGCTATTTAAAGCCATGTGATCCCATGTGAATCACCCTGACCAGAAAATCCAGAAAAACCATCTTAAAAGTCAACATGAACTCAAAACCGGCCTTATTTACTGTCTTAATACGTGTTCCTGGTCTTATTGCAAATGATTTTTTTTCAGTGCACATTACTGCAAAGAAAAATCAAACATTTTTCTTTTGGAAATCTTTTTAATACTGCCTTCACCTAGGCCAAAAATAGTGGTAGCCAAAGCAGTTTATCTGTTTTAGGTACTGTCGTCTCACCAATAGTTAATGAGTAATTTAATGGCAGTTAATATTAAAGTACACACACTAAAAAATGCTGGGTTAAAAACAACCAAAGTTGGGTTAAAAATGGACAAACCCAGTGACTGGGTTGTTTTAACCCAGTGGTTGGGTTAAATGTTTGCCCAATGTGCTGGGCAGATTTATTTAACTCAACTTATTGTTTAAAAATTACTATATGGCTGGCTTAAAATGAACCCAAAATAGGTTGGAAATTAAAAATCAGACATAATTACTAGAGGCAACAATAATAATCAAAAGGTGAACATTTATTAATAAGCAATTTAATAGATGTTTGTTTAATTATTATTAATCATATTAATAAATGTTCATTTATTGAACATATCAATAAATGTTCATTCCAACATATTTTGGGTTCATTTTAAGCGAGCAATACAGCAATTTTTAAACAATAGTTGAGTTAAATAAAACTACCCAGCAGGTTGGGCAAACATTTAACTGGGTTAAAACAACCCAATTGCTGGGTTTGTCCATTTTCAACCAAACTTGGGTCATTTTTAACACAGCATTTTTTTAGAGTGTTAGAGTACTTCAATAATAGCAAATTACAGCATATATGAAAAATAAATATTACCATAAAGATGCTCTTAGGGTTTCACCTCAAGGTAGTGAAACCCTAAAAAGTAGTCTCAAAAGTAGTCTGCAACTGGACTCCATCCTAAACCTCACCAAGTAATTCCCTGTTAAGAAAAAATTGCTTATTTTTTGGTTGATTATTCTGTATGACTTGGAACTATGTTGTGGCAGAAGTAAAATGGGTTGCAAATGCTGTTTCACGTTAACTTTAAGGTGGTAGCTCTGTTTTGAAACACGGTAGCTTGTTTCTAACTGGTCCAAGCTGATTTAGATGGTTGACCAGATGTTGGGGACCTGGCTGAGATGGTACATCATCTTGGTCAAGGACATTACTGGAAAAAGCAGGTTAAGGTGGTCAAGTAAGCTGTTCCAAGATGGTTAATTTGGTTGACCAGCCAGTGGAAACCTAGTTGAATTTGGGCTAGACAAAAAGGTGTCATACGTGTTTTTGGTGGTCAAGGCGATTTATCTCATCCAAGATGGTCTACCAGCTCAGCTAGGTGCCCACCATCTGGTAGTCCAGCTTAAACTACAACTAGTTATGTTGCTGTTGCTCAACTTTTAGAGTATAACGCTTAGTACCCCCATGGTCATGGGTTCCGTTTCCAGGGAACACACATACACAAAGGGTTAGTTCACCCAAAAATGAAAATTCTGTCATTAATTACTCACCCTCATGTCGTTCCACACCCGTAAGACCTTCGTTCATCTTCGGAACACAAATTAAGATATTTTTGATGAAATCTGAGAGCTGTCTGACTCCATAGACAGCAATTTAACCACCACTTTCAAGGTCCAGAAAAGTACTAAAGACATCGTTAAAATAGTCCATGTGACGCTGATGCAGGAGCCGACCAATAATGAGTCGGAGTTCTGACATTAGAACCTGGAAGCGCTGGACATAAACAGCGTAGGAGAATGACACAGAAGAGAAAGATATTGTTGAATAAAGTCATTATTTTTGTTTTGTTTTTGTGCACAAAAAGTAATCTCATTGCTTCATAAAATTTAGGTTGAACCACTGCAGTTGCGTCGACTATTTTAACGATGTCTTTAGTACCTTTCGGGACCTTGAAAGTGATGGTTAAATTGCTGTCTATGGAGGAGTCAGACAGCTCTCGGATTTCATCAAAAATATCTTAATTTGTGTTCTGAATATGAACGAAGGTCTTACGGGTGTGGAACGACATGAGGGTGAGTAATTAATGACAGAATTTTCATTTTTGGGTGAACTAACCCTTTAATGGCAACCAGCTAGGTACAACCTTAAGCTGGTTTTAACTGTTATAACCAGGGAAGCCTCATATCTTGTACAGAATTTCCAACTTCAAAAGTTAGTGTGGCCCTCAGAGCTTGTCCAAGTCGTAGTCTTCACATTTTTCCCTCTCCTATCTCTTTTCCCCTTTCTGTCCACTTCTCCTCGTGCGAACCCATTGTTCATTTCTTTGTTCTCTCTTTTTTCCTTTTCTTCCTATCTGTGTACCTAGGCAGCCCATTGAGTAACTTCTTTGACGTAATTAAACAACTTTTTTCAGACGAGAAGAATGGCCAGGTGCCTCTTCCACCTGGCACGCCCAACAGACACCCATCTAACGCCCGTCATCATGACCCTCAGCCTAGTGACTCTAAATGCCCGGCGGGCAATCCCAGGGACAATGCCAAGCTGGTGGCATCCTTTGGGATACAGGAGCAGCCCTAAAACTTTACCAATCAAGCTTTTTCAAACGTACCTACATAAAAGCACTCAAAAATGTACATAATTTTAGAGGTGGTGGAATTTATATTTGGACAAATTTTTGTATGATGGAATGACTGTTGAAAAAAACAAGTTATGACCCAAATCCAGACACATTTCCTCTTTCACCGTCTTTGCCATGTCAGTTTGCCAGCCCCTTCCCGAACCCCTGTTGTTTCTACCCCAGATGTGTTCATGTCTTTACGTCTGCCTTCCCGTTTTCCTCACCTTTGTGACGGCTTGTCTTTGCTGCTAGGAATTATCCAGAAAACGTATTAAAATGCTGCCCTACTTCCCTGCACATCCTGTGACGGACATTTATTGACAGACGGCACTTTTCATGACGAACAAGCAGGTTACCAAGGAGATGGACACTTCATCCTTCGTCATACTCTTCCCTTCCCAATCTCCGGTCTCTCTACGGTTGACAAGGACTAAAATACAAATACACACACTACTTGCCGCTCAACCGCCTGTGTGCTCCCCTGCCATCATCTCAGCATCCTAACCTGTTAAAATGGTTGACCAGCTGGTGGGAACTGGCTGCACCAACAGACTCTGTTCCAAAACTTAGTGAGCTGCCTCTAAGATACCCAGACATCCCACCTCTCCCGGAAGGTCTGGGAGTCTCCCGCATATTGATAGGGGGTCCCTGATGCAAGCAAATTATATACAATATCCCGGAAATCAATCGAGCGAGAGAGAAATCCTGTTTTCACCTGGTATTAAGATCCGTTTTCTGTGAGCCGATCACATGTGGTCAGCCAAGACACATTACCGTTACACCTGGTATTACAGTATCACGCGTTTCAAATGCGTCTTCTCTGATCACTTGCGTTTGGATTTTATGGAGACCCTCGCCTCTTTTATTCATCACACGCAACTACATCACTTTCACTTTTGGTGCACGGATACATTTGAATGGGGGTGAGGGGGGAGGGGTGTTGTAGCATCTCCCGGAAATGAGTTTTTTCAGGGTGGGATGTCTGGATACCTCACTTTGATCACATTATAATGCAGTCCTTTAATACAATGCAATAAACTTTTTACAAAAAAATCATTCAACATGGCAGGCTAAGCACTTTAATGAGTCTAATTAAAATAAGGGCTATATTACCCAATATTTGTGTGTTATAAAAGAAGTTTTATTTATATAGCGCCTTTCCGTAGCTTAAGGTCGCATTACATTGTACATTACAATACATTTGCACACCCACATACACAATGCAAACACATAAGGCTACATATAGCCACATGTATTTTTATGCACATTAGAGTATGGAGCTTTTAGCATATAACAACATGCTAACGTAAAACTGAATTTAATTGAACTGTGCAGTTGTTAGCTTAGCATTATGGTAACTGTATTGAAGTCAGTTCGAGTTTCAGTACAGTTACCCTGTTGCTAAGCTAACAACTGCACAGTTCAATTGATTTCAACAGAGTACTGTTTGTATGTCACACCGAGTTACTATCTACAGGGGCTTTCGCACCGGAGGAGCCTTTTCATAGTTCCTAGAACTATTGGCTGAAGTACCCGGATTTTGCCGTGTTCACACCACAGGAACTAGGAATGATTTTAGTTCTACAAGCTCCTTTTGGGGGAACTAAATTAGCTCCTACTTCAGAGTGGGGTCTAAAAAAACCAGCACTATAGTAACTAACAGTGACACAAGTGTATGTTGATAATGTCAAACACCAGCACCCGGCATTTTTAAAATGCCGTGTAAACATGTATACTTCACGAACATGGAAAACAGCAAATACGGCATTTACCTGTTGTCTGGAGGGTTGTGTTCTTTTCTCTGCCTCAATGATATGTAATACTTAAAGTTGTCATAGGAGATTTCGTCTCTTAGCCCCACTTTTTGCTCTTTCAGTCACATAAATTTTGCATTTACATTTCACTTCCGTTATCACGAAACCCACAACACACAACAAACACAGCTCTGATCACGGCATCCTCCATCGACCGTTTTTTAGCGTTTGTAAATGCCGCACTTAAAGACTGCTGTCGGCCACTTCAGAGTTCCTATTCCCGGTGCGAATGCAACCAGGAATATGGCCCGGGGGAGAAATCCTAGTGGCTAGTTCCTAGAACTGAGTTCCTAGAACTATTCAGTGTGAAAGCCCTTTATGAAGAGCATTTCAAATAAGTTGTTAGCTTAGCAACATGCTAATGGCAAACTCTACTGAAATCAATTATGAACGGAGTTTCCAGTGCGCACAGTGTGAGGAGCACATTTGTGTCACATGGAGTTGCGGTCTATGAAAAACATTTTAGATAAGTTGTTAGCTTAGCAACATGCTAATGGAAAACTTTACTAAATCAATTGAGAATTGAGTCTCCAGTGCGCAAGCTGTTTGTATGTCACGCAGAGTTTCTATAGTTGAGTGTTTTAACTCAGTCACTTATTGTTATGATTCAGAAATCGAAATCGTAAGCCTGGTTCACATAATTTTGGCCATGATTTTGCTGTCTAAGACCAATTTTTAAGAATTGTAAAAGAGTTCTCTCATTGTAAAAATCTGGAAAATCATCAGAAACAAATCATGAGTGTATCTTGCTTTTGAAGGCAGTAGACAACAAGGCAGCTCACTAGGTTTGGAACAAATTCACACTCAAAATACTAGACATGAACACACACAACTCTAGGATGTTTGCACTCAGATTCATAAAGACCATAGGAGAAGAAACTAAACACATCGAGAAGGAAAAGATGACTTTGAAGAGCTTGTCCTGGGGGATGTGGATTTTTTTCAAATTGTATCGATTCCATTTGTGCTCTCTTTTATTTATTTATGAATTTGTTTGAAGAACATCACTTGATCTTAAATCATTGCTGCAAAAGGACTGAAACATGGTTTTCAGTGAGTTTGGGACTCGGGATGGGGTGGGGTGGGGATAGTACTGAATGAATTTATCCTAATGAATGAATCTCTGTTGTACAGATTGAACATAATTATGTACAAATAAAATGTCTAGATGTGACACTAGGTTTAGTTCTGTTGTAGATTCAGATTTGAAATCTTGTGTTGCTAGTCTTTATTTAATTATTATTTAACCCTTGTATTTCTGTATTTATTACGTGATGGAACTATTTGTTTCATTTAATCAATTTAGTTTGACACTGAAATACAGTGTTTAATTAATTATTTTATTTTTTTGTTTTTTTTTTGTTTTGTTTTTCTGATCATTTCTCATGTTCGCTACCAGCAGATAAAAAAAAATGTTGAATACATTGTGGATATTTTTGTATTTCTCCTTCTGTTTTATCTCTGTCCTTATTTATTATCATCCAGTTATATACAATATATATATGAGAACTTGAATGTTATTTATTTATTTATGACAATAATGTGTTTGTTTGTATCAGGGCAACACAATTTTGTTCGTTTAAAGGAACTTTCTAATGTCTTGATTTGTAAAAGTACCGTGGACTTTACGAATCTTTCTTTCCTAGCTTCAAAAGAGAACAGAATAGTATGTAAAAACAAACAAACCACAAAAAAGCAAATTTAACAGTAATTTAAGAATGTAGTTTAGCCTCTATGGGAAGGGAATGAACTTCTCTATCAATGTCAGCTTCATATCATTGTGTGTGTACAATGGATGACAAAAAAAAGCTGTTCTTGGATCAGTTCTACTGTAAATATGATGTTATGGCCTAAGGGAAACTCGAAGGCCGTTCCTGCTCTTTGCTTTTTGAATTGTATTGCTGTGTGCATGCACGCATTTTCTTTGCATGGCTTTAGCGTAACTATTCTCAAAAATCGCGCTATTTTCTCAGAACTGCTTTCCTTACATCTTTTAATGGGAAAAAAAGAAAAACACCTGCCATCACCTTTAACCTCTGTTAGTCTCTCTGCGATTTTTCATTCTCTTTCTGTTTTCCTGTCATGTTTTCTAATATGTGCGCTGTAAGCGAGTGATGCAACACTGCTTTTGCTCGCTTGCAGTGTCTTTGTAGTATCCGTTCTGTTTATAAAATGCTTCCTTTTGTCTGTACCATGTACCTCGACCAGGAAAGATTCGGATGTTCACGGCCCCCTTTTTACAGACAGCTTGTTTAAATGAAACAATAATGAAGCAATACCTGTTGTGAACTTTCCTATTTTATACAGTTATAAAGCAAAACTTCAATGAAAAAGAAAAAAAAAAAAAAAAAAATGTCCATGCAGAGCAGGAACATGCATTTAAAGTTGTAAAAATCCCCTTGTATCATAACTGTGAGCAATTTCAGAGAGAAAAATGAAACAATAAACTCATTCACTTAATAGGATGATACTAGTGAGTGTTCATGTTTGTATGTTACTGAGTGGGAGTGTTTATCAGTCAAACAATGATCAAAAACAGAGGTCATATATATGTCCATGACTGATATAGGCCAAAATTACTTGGCATGCATGCAAATTTTCTGAAATTAACTTTTATGATTTAAGAAACTGATTTATTTTCTGATTTGTCATCTACTTCAGCTTAACATGTTATCTCATTAGCTATGAGATAGTATTTTATTTTGTTACAACTTAAGTGAAATATAGTTACAGTTTATATAGTTTATAAATTATAGTTATACATTTAATAACATTTCATACAGCAGCTAGTCCTCGAATTCAATTGGCCGAGCGCGTGCGTTCCACGAGTGCTGACTGCATCACTGGGACTTTTCACCTTTTGTATCACTCCGCTTGTCTGTGTGTTCAAGACAGATTCGACGTTGTGAAAAGCGATGAAAGGTATGTTTTCTAAGGTAATAAGAGTTTTTGTCCTAACCAGCCACGACGGCGATATTAAAATGATTTAATTTTAGGTCGCATATCACTTTAATAGCCATAATGAAAGTGACAATTGATAATTTACCTCAGATCCTGACAACAAAGGAAACAAGAACGTTCAAACTGTGTAAACGCTATGTAAACAAACAGGTGTAGCTATTCCATGACAATGAATTTATCAGACACTTATTATGTATTTATGTTAAAATAGATTATTTCTTATTAATCTGATTATGTATGTAGCCTTTTATATTTTGAGACAGCAGAGAGAGCCCGTCCACACGCTCTTCTGATTGGCTGTGATTTGTAAATGATTTTGTCTTGTTTCTGATTGTTGGTGGAATTTTATGTCATCATCGCGCATGTTTAAGACACGGTGTAATGCATGGATTTTAGTTACTCTTTCTGCAGGTTACACAGTAAATTGCGACAAGCAGCTGTCTTTTATGGAATTACAAGTCACTGAATCAAGTCAATGAATCGATTCGTTCTATACAAGCACTGATTCATTCAGGAAGCACCCACCACTGTGTTGCTCGCGGACACACGACAGTTGACCCCGATTCGACGTCGTTTGGAAAAGATGTAAGTTACTCAATATTAACTTTTTTATTATCGAACTAAAAGCAATATCACACAACTGTCTATGGCCGCATCGCACATGCTGATATTAGAACACGAGTGTCATTTTTCTGAGGGTTGTGGCTAGGCCTGGGCGATAAAACGGTATCGATATTTATCGACGGTACGTCTTTATCGATAACAATAGAAAAAATGTTCGATATAACTCTCGATTTAGTTTAACTTAAATGCGTTAAAATGTAAACAGACATGAAGTTCGGTTGCATGAACAGCTCAAGCTCGCTCCGTCCCTGGATCACAAACAAGTTGCTGTGGAGTTCAGTTGCGCAATCGCCACGTGAAATCAGAACACACAAACACATGAAAATGAGTGCTGTACCTGCCGGCGACGAGGAGATTGTGAATAAAAAAGGACATATCTTGTCACTGTGGCAGTTTCATGGTTTCCTTATGTCTTACAGTTGATCTACTTCAAAGTTCGTCTTGAGAGAGCAGTTGTCATGTCAGCTGCATAGTATCTTTATTTCTGTGTTACAAATATTTAAATTATCACAGAAATACTGAGATAAAAGTTTATAGTTAAGATATAAACACTAATGTCTATGTTATTGATCAAAATTGAGCAAATCAGCTTCTGAAAGAAAGCTGAAAACGACGCATTTATCGATTACATTGTTTCACCACCAGGTGGCGACAAGTGACTGTTAAAAAATGCATTTGACATTGAATCTTCATTCAACAAATTCTTTCAAATGCACTGATTCATCCAGTAATGAAACAAGAGTATTTATGAGTGAGGCACTGAATCATACATCCAAAAAGATTTTTAAAAAATAATTAATTCAAATAAATATATATATATATTTTTAAATAGACTGCAGCAATTAATATTTTGTCAGAACCTCTAGTAAATTACATCATTTCGTTTAGTTGTCATTCAGAATTGTGATCTTAGTTTGACAAAACAAAAAAGTTTCTCAATTTATCAAGAACTGTGCAGCTCCAAGTTTCTTTAACACTTATTTAATCTTCATATAAAATATAAGAAAAATTTGTTTACATTTTATTTATTTAAAATTATTTGTTGTTTGCCTTAATTAAAAATGCATTGGTTAAATTCAACCTTTTTTTTCTACTATTCTTTTTTTGAAAAAAGTTTATTCAATTATTGATACCGAACAATATGAAACATAAATACATTTTTTTTAGCTGTATCGCCCAGCCCTATTTGTGGCATTGCAGAATATAGCTAAAACTCAGCGGCTAAGCTTATTTCAGGGCCCCATCCTAAATCTATCAAAAACGGTTACACTTTTGTTTAGTTTACCCTATCTGAAATCAGAAAATGTTTACACTGACAAGCATTTGTCAGTTTTTGATTTGACAAAGATAATCTACTTTAACTTTACTGCCTGTGAAACATAAACAAGCGAGTGTTGACTGATATCTGTACAAGATCGATCAATGAGTTTATTTATAGAGCACAAACTAAAACACTAGTTGACCATTGTGCTGTACATAATCATCAAAATAAAAATGCATCAAAACGTATTAAGAACATTTAAATAATCAGAAATTCAATAATTCAAACAAGTTTTGTTTCTCAATAGGCTAAATCTTAAATGGTTTGTCAGGCTGTTCCATAGTTTTGGTCCTGCAATAGCAAAGACACAATCGCCCTTGATTTTAACATTGACATTGGGACCTTCAAAAGTTTCTGGTCAGATGATCTCAAATGTCTAGACTGTGAGTTAAAAGTAAAAAGGTCAGAAAGATAAGTTGGTGCCAATCTGTTCAAAGCATTAAAAACAAATCAAATTTTAAAATCAATTCTATCATGTACTGGCAACCAATGCAAGGGCATTAAAACAGAAGTAATGTGATCATATTTCCGAGTGCCTGTAAAAAGTCTAGCAGCAGCATTTTGTACCAGTTGTAACTGATTTATAAAAGAGCTCCTGTATATATAATGAATTGCAGTAGTCAAGGCGAGAGGAGACAAAAACAAGTATAACTTGCGCAAACTCTTTAAAAGATAAAAAGCTCTTAACTTTAGCTAGGAGTCTTAATTGATACAAACTTGAAAATTTGTTTAATGCAGGGTTTTCTGGGGTTTTACCTTTTTGCCTGCTGAACCCATATGATAAATTATTATGTTCTAAGCTTTTGACAAACATATTACATTTAAAGGTAGGGTTAGGCAATTTCGGAGAGGCTAGCAATAGCAAGCTAACTTTAAAAGCATAAGATCCCACCCTCCCTTCAGAGCAGAGTCTGCAAAGCTCCACGAGACTGCATTAAATTACCTCATCTTGTAATTATGGTAATTACGTCATGGCATGAACGCAGCATAAGCTTGTTGTTTTGGTTCAGGAGGAACTGTAAAAGGTGGCTGCTGTTTGTTTGCGGCGCTCTGTGACTGTCTACATCTCTGCATAGCCTTACGGAAAGCGTTGAGGATGTGTTATGTCTGCGTGAGCAGGTGCGCCGAGGTATGCAAATACATAGCTTGACAGGTAGGAAAGACATCCTATCATTGCATTTGGACTGAATGCAATGATTGGATGACCTTTTTTTGGTCCTGAGACTTCTGCAGAAGATATATGTACATTTAGACCACTTCTATTATTGATTGCTATCAGAATATGAAGAGAGTTTTAACCAGTATAACAAGAAGTGTTTATGAAAAACATTGCCATCCTATCTTTAATGACTAACTTTTGTATCAGATTTTAGGTTATATTTTGACTTAATTTTATGTTAAAAATGGTCCACTTAAAGCTAGTATTTTGTTTGCTGCATTAGGATGACAGTTGTGTTGGATTTATACTGATGCAGCACCACGAGAAATGTTTTCAGTTACTAGAAATATGTGATGCATTTAACCGCTTGTCATGTGATCTCATGAGAAGACCCGCTCTGTATAGTATGCTATAAATAATTTTTTATTAGGCTACTTATAGGACTGGAGTCTACATCTCTTCATGTGAGTGAACATAAAAGGTAATGTTCATTTCATTGTGTGGTACTTATTAAATTAGTGAGTGCACCATTTGGTATTTATGTGACAGTCTCACACACCCCTACAGTTTTATTCCCTTATTAGGAGTTGGTGAATTCTGCAGTTTGGTAAACCAATGTTTTTGTTGACCTCACTGTTTTTCTCCTTTATTTTCTTTTTCATTTACTGTACACTTAGAAGTTATGTATCAGAAAGCAGTTTAACAGCATGCAGTGCTCTCAATAACCAGACGGTGGCAGCACAGATTCATTTTTAAATTAAACTTTAAAGCATTGCCAAATCTCCCTTCAGTCTTTTGTATTGTTCTCATATACACACGTAATTGTGGTCTACTGGTGCTGTTTGGATAAAATTTTAGACAAGTTTTGTTCATATATAACTTTATTTGCTTGGCATGAAACAAGATAAAATAGCAAATTAAATAATCTCACATCTTTAAATAGAACGTCCTTGTTTTTCTCCATTACAAGATTCATCTATAATAGCTTAAAATAAAACAATTATGAAAGGAAAAAGATATGCTCTAGCCTCCCACTTTAGCCAAACTCTGTACAAAATGGCATGTTTAAGTGTGGGAAAACTGTTGTCCACAAATTAACACAATCTTAACATACTTTAGTTTGATAGCTATAGCCACACAAACGCTGCAGCATTTAATGTCAAGCTTGTGTCCATTAAATGATTTTTAGAATTCATGAAACTGTCCAAAAAGCTCAACTTCAGTCAGTCCGTCTTTTTTTTTTTTTCAACAGCATTTCCTTTTCACATTTCCTCAGTCTTTCCATATTGTCTTAACATCTACACATTCATGTCCTTTCTTCTTTGTGTATTTCCTTCTATTTTTCCATCTTTACTTTCACACGCGAGAAGTCACTAGCAGTGAGCGTAGTCTGCGTGTTAACGTTGCCTCAAGCTCTTCCAGAAGAGAGTCTTTTCCAGACCCGCTTCGTGTCCCAGATCCCAGGATCAGCGCCCGGAAGGCTTCCCTCTCCAACAGACCTGCCATGTTCTGCAGGAAGAAACCTTCACAGTATGTACTAAGCTCTACCGCACCATGAGCCTGGGAAAGAATAAATAAATTAGACACGGAGAGACAATTATTAAATTGTTCATATCCTGTAAAATATCTTCAAAGTAAATATTAGCAAAATGTACCATAATTTCATCTTTTTATATATATATATATAGAGTGGAGCAGGCATGACATCACTTTGTAGGCCAAAACGCGGAAACAAGTTAACAAGTCACTTTTAGCACTTCCGGTTCCATTGTCCCAATGTCAATTTTTTGAAGAGGACTTTGGTTAAATGGCTGAAATAAGGTCTGTGGTGAACACAAGCTCAAAACAATAAATACATCAGTATTACCCCACTCGTGATTTTTTTTTTTTTAAGCTGTTACGTGTCTTGAAAAAGGTGGTTGCTAACAAGTGGCTAAATGGGACTACAGAGGCTGCCAAGGACACATCATCATGCCGAACAGGTAAGCGCAGTTCGCTTATACAGCCTTGTTATACATTCTGGGAAAATGTTTTTGGATAAAAAAAAATGAAAGTGTTATTGGAAGCTTAGAGGTGATGTTGAACTTGTGGGACCTTGGTGTAGTTCATTTTTTAGATTATCATGATACCACCAAAATACTTTTTACTCATGACAAAGGAAATGTGTTTGGTCAGTTACTATTATTTTACATTCAACATTATTCCGATTCTTTTTTTTTATGGCATGTGTTTGTTTATAATTATACAATTGTATATACTTATATAAACAATTCTATATTTTTACCTTAGCAGTTTGGTAGATGTTCACAGCATTGTCAAGGTCAATGCTCTGAGCACAGAGAATTTCACAGTGCCGCTGTAGCGCCCCCAGCTGGAACAAACTGGCTGCTGACAGTAACTAGAGAAGGGAAAGAAGGGTGAACAATGTCTTATTACTTGCTTCAATCTACAAAAATATTTCACTGGCCAAGAAGAATCTCAACGAATTTGAAAAGATAAAGTTTCATCTTAAATTACTGCAGGTATACTCAAGAGGTTCCACTGCATGAAGAATATTTCCTTCCAGTTTCATTGGCAAAGGCCGTACTTTGCTGGGTTGGACTGTATCTTGTTTGTCTTACCTCCAGTAACTCTGAGACACCCATCTTCAGAGACTCTGTCCCCCCGCAGTACAGGTATGACATCATCATCTGGATAAACAATAAGACTGTGATTAACTCCTGATAACATCTTGGAACACTTTGTCACACAGTCCACTGAACAAGGGTTCATCTGATGTTACCTGGAAGATGTTGTACTTGACGTTACTGATCTCAATGTCTTTGCGTGGCTGAGTGCTGTCCGATCCGTTCAGTGCCAACAGAGTTTTGAACCTGATCCCAGAGCAAACATCCTTTATTC
The DNA here is from genome assembly GCA_039654765.1 of Mylopharyngodon piceus. Lineage (NCBI taxonomy): Eukaryota > Metazoa > Chordata > Actinopteri > Cypriniformes > Xenocyprididae > Mylopharyngodon > Mylopharyngodon piceus. The sequence continues at coordinate 7,866,623 of CM077459.1, read as the reverse complement.
ATAACGGTTCAATTGTTTCAAAATATAATCTACTTCAGTGTTCCGTGTTACAAGATAACACATTTCTTTTATTCTATCACTAAGGTAACGGGCTCACCTATCCGACGCTGTGAGCAGCAGAACCCCATGAGCATAGAAAGGTTTGCCCTCCACTAGGAACGTCACGTCAGACATCTCTGGGTTGTTCAGGAAGTGAGGGTCTGCGGAAAGAGGAATCTGAGAAATCAGACTTGCTCAAGATTTTAACAAACTAATCATTTACAGACAAAAATCCAAATGAAACAATCTGCAAAATATAAACTACAATGTGTGCTACCATGTAAATGAAAGCGAAATCACCAGAATCAGTGACAAACACACTTTAGTTTTTGCATTTTAAATCAATGTTGGGTAATGTGGTGGATCCAATGGTCAATGTTGCTAATTTATAAATATAACTGTACTAAGATGGCGTAAATTACCAAGTTGAGCGGAGAGCGCAGCCTTCTTTTCTTGGATAGGAGGAAGTGGAGCAGGACCATAACAGTGACTAAAAATGATGCCCAGCTGTTGGATTATTGCCTCGTTCTATAGAGAAAAAGAAAGAATTAGTCAAAGTAGTTTTAACTAGAGACTGATGCGTCAGAAGTCATGTACTGAGTAGGTACTACATTTGAATTTACTTCGCGGCCGTTTAAAAAGTACGCTATGTGTAGTATGAATATGGGTAGTATGAATGAAATTTAGACATGCTACATCCGCTATGTTGTTACTGTCACGTAACCTACCAGCGTCAGTTGCGTCAGTTCACTTCCATTCATAAATCCCCTCCCGTGGCCTCAAGGGATAGTAAAATTTCCTTTGAAAAGTGTCAGAATCTCGCTGGAAGTAGTTAGGTCAGGGATGCCTAACCCTGTTCCTGGAGATCTACCTACCTGCAAAGTTTAGCTCCAACCCTGATAAAACACACCTGAATCAGCTAATTAAGATCTTAAGGAGCACTTGATAATTACAGGTGGGTGTGGAGCTGAACTCTGCAGGAAGGTAGATCTCCAGGAACAGGGTTGGGCACCCCTGTAGTAGGTCATCCGGGGACTTATCGCCTACTGTTTTTCAAATACAATGGCTGCATCCGAAATCACATGCTGTCTTGAGTAGGTACTTATTTTGAATAAGTAATTGCATCACAACTGCTAAAAAAGTGCATTCTATATAGCATGAGTGTGAATGTAAACTGGACGTACTACATTCACCATGGTGTCATTATCATGTGACCTACCAGCGTCAGTTGTGTCGCTTCACTGCCATTCACAAATACTCTCCTGTGGCCTCATGGGATAGTAAAGTGTCTATTGTATGCACACTTCAGAATCTCGCCGGAAGAAGGTCATCTGGGTACTTTTTGCCTACTCTTTTATGAGTACTGTGAGTTCGGACATTGTTTTGTCACATACTGTTTTCACCTACTATTTAGTGAGGAAGTATGTGATTTCGGATGCAGCGTAAGAATTATTTAAAGGCCTCTTAGCACCAAGTCTGAATTTTTGCCGCAAAAATTTTTTAGAACATAATGCATGACCGTTTCAGAGCCTCAAAATCAGAAGAATTTAAACTACAATGAGCTGTCGTGTCGTGTTTTAATTCACAGTCTAGTTACATTTTTAATAGTTCGCCATCCATTGATAATTGTCTTAAGGTTCTCAAATTGTTCTCATTTTTTTTTTGTCATTGTTACATTGGACTTTACCTTGCTATTTTTCAGGATGTTAAACATCAGAGGAAAACCAATGCAGACCAGTTCCTCACAGTAGTCCTCCTCTCTGATGGAAGTGAAGTCACGCAAAAGGGAGAGCGTGACTCCAGCTCTGGACTTTTGCTGAGCACTGCGCAGTGACTCCAACCATACATGAAGCTTCCACGGCACTCCTGCAGGATCAGATGATATTTGGAGAATTGTTTAGCAAGCATTTTATTTTTTAGATAGCTCAGCTTTTTGTAACTGTATCACAGAAAACCTATATTTGATAATGAATTTATGAAAGTGTTACTCTGATATCTCTACTACTGTATGTGTAATGTATTCTCTGTAAATAATTTGTTAGATGTGTGTCTATCTTACCCAATGATCTGAGCTCCATGGTGACATCCAGGTAACCGTGCTCTGCACTGTAGAATGACGCCTCCTGCAGAGCTTTCATACGGGCCTTACACAGCTTGGGCAGGGCATCTTCTGACACCAGGCTGAGGTTAGGGGATGGAGGAGGGGGTAGAGAATGTCCGTTCCGGCCAGACGCCCGCGTCTCGCTTTCCACACCCTCTGCCAGGATCTCCTCCAGCGAGAGCACATCTTCCCTCACCTTCTGAGGCTGAGAGAGGAGCTTCCTTAAAACATTCCTGGAGAACATAGTTCTCAATTAGTTCATTGCTGGATAGATGGTAGACAGATTGATAGATGGGTAGATAAATGGTTGTCAGGATAGATAATGAATGTTTGGGCTTATGGATTGATAAAAACTAAGATGGATAGCTGGTGAATGATTATACAGGAAGATAGCTGGCTAGGTGGAAAATAAATGATTGGAAAGATATTTTGATACACAGCAGGTAGGTAATGGGTATACAGATAGCTGGAGAGATCATGAATGCTTGGACATAAAATTGATGGATAAATAGCTGATGAATGATTGGATAGATAGATAGCCGACTGGGTAGATAGTTGGATGGATAGGTAGGTAGGTGGTTGTCTTGATAAATGATTGGATAGACTGCTGGATGAGTGGATAATGATAGATTATGAATGATTGGCTAAATGGATGGATGGATGATTAGACAGATTGATATTCTGTAGATGTGCAGTGTCATAACCTACATACTTGCTAAATGAGGTAATGCAGCTGTGTATTTGTAATAAGTGATCATATTCAGAGTTGCCGAGGGGCGAGTGTGTACTTGAGCTGTGTTAGTATGATCTGTTCCAGAATGATGGGAGGTATTACCTATGGCCGTGGGCGGCAGCGTGACTGAAGCAGTTCATGTCCTCATAGAGCGATGATGTCAGTGTGTTACCGTCCTGGGACCTCAGCAGGGGATCTGCACCCCGCGCCAGCAGTAAACTAACCATCTCGTAATTCCCTGCGAGATTGCGAAAGCAGGAGAGTGACCAGAGGAGAAGTAAAGGAGAAACAGATGGTGAGATTGCAGAGATGTGTAGAATAAATGAGAGAGAACCACAATAAAAGAAAAGAACACAATTCATGATCATTACTGTAATGATCTTGGAAGGGTCATGTCTTGAGGAATCAACTTTTCCTTGATCTTTGGAGATAAAAGAGCTTGATGTACTATGAAAAAATACTATAACTTTTAAAACTCACAACATCTTCCTTGTCCAAAATCGACTTAACTCTATTTAGATTTCTGACACCAGAAAAGTGAAATATTCACATTACTGCCCACATTTACAATAAAAATTGTCTATTGAAGTTCAGAAACTTGGCCTGACTAATCACAGTAGGTATTAAGGATAAAGTAGGACAGTAGGTTAGATACTGTAGGATACCAAACCTTTTACATACTAAAGGTAAATCAAAATACGACTCCTTTGAATGTTGCAGAACCTCTTGTTGAATGTCCCCATACCTATAAAAGGTTTTAAAAAACCCAAACAATCTGAACTGTGGCAAAACACCATCTTCATGACCCAATTCTGTCAACTCTCATACAGTTTGTGGCCTCTACAGTTTGGCTCTGGTCTGCCAACACATGGCCATATTTTTAGGGATTCCTGTTTGGGATGGGAGTGACCAGCCTTCCCTGGCAGGCTGTAAATCTGAGCTGGTGGAAGTTGGGAGAGGCTGATATGAGTGAGGGAGTTGTGCTACACACACCTGCTGCAGATGCCAGCTGGAGAGGCGTCTCGGCATTGCTCTCCTGTCCGTTACGGACGGCTGCTCCTTCCACATTTGCCCCAGCGTCTAATAGAAGCTGAAGATACAGACAAGCATGTATGTTAAGAAAGTAACAGCAAAAACTACTGCTGACTATAAACACGAGGATGAAACCTACAACTTAGGTGAATAATGTTACATCCCTTTCATAAAGAAGTATATTCAAGTGTAATAAAGTGTACATACTTTAGACTAAAGATAAGAGAGTCTACTTTTTATGTACTTATCAGAGATACACTTAAAATTATACTTTAGTATGCTTGGCTTCTACTGAAAAATACACAGAAAGGTCTAAGTATATTTGTCCTATACTTGTGTACAGTAGAAGTTAACTTAAAGTACTGTTAAAGGATTATTTAAAAATAATACTAAAAGTACTATAAGCATGTTGTTGAGTTCACTTTAAGAAAACTTTCAAGTGTACTTGAAGTATATAAACTCAAACTTCAAAATTTGTAGTTTGAGTGTATACTTGTACTTTCATAAACTAAAAGTGGGCAAGAAGTCTATAACTAATAAAATAAGTTCACTTGTAGTATACTTCACAGTATAGTTGCAGTACAAAAGAAAAACTTAAGTGTAATACCAGTAAACTTTAAGTATACTTTTCTAAACAAAGAAATGGGTTTAGTTCCAATAAGTATTGAAATTGAACTAGTAATATACTTGCAAGAGTACTTTGATTTTAGTAGGCTATACTTGATACACAAAGTATACTTGGAAAATATTTACTTAAAGTTAATTTTAAGTATACTTCTTTGTAAGACATATGGATGTCAGTAGTATCATATCTTCTTCGTAACCAATTGTGGAAAAAAAAAAGTAGTAAAACAATGTGATGTTTTCCAGCACTACTTAAGTGCAAACCCTGGCCTGCAGCCAATCAACTCAATCATGTGACCAGTGAAACATTGCTTGTAAAGAAGACTTCAGTCAGAAATATGGATGGATCTATTCGTGACACTCACTGCTATACTAAGGTTAGGGTTAGTATTTGTTTCAGTTTTGTGACTAGCATAACCAATGAAATCTTTAGAATTGGCTGTGGGGTTTGCACTTAAATATATCAAACAAGCAGCTCTTTACCTGCACTACTGATATATGTCCATGTAACACAGCGAACGTGAGCGCCACCCAGTGGCGGCTGTCTTGGTGGACTGAAGGATGTTTGGGAGAGCAAACAGGTACCTGAACACAAAAGACTGTCATACGGAGCAGAGCATTTCTTTACAAAAAAACATTGTCAACATTCTAATGTTTTTTATTATTATTATTAATTGTTCAGCTGCCTTGTTTTTTTTAGAAACATCTGCATCAGAACAGGTTATCAAAACATTTTTGAACAATTAAATGATTTTAAAAAGTTTTGGTTGATCTCTCGTGAATTCTCTAGTTGCAAAAAAATACGTTTAAATACCCAATTTATTTTTTTTTTTTTCAAAGAATGCTGAAAATTTGGTAAATATTTTATCGACATTTAATCCCATTTAACTTGGTATAAACAGGCCTTAACATCCAAAAATAGTGACTGACTAATATAGTAACTGGTGGTACATACCGCTACATCCAGATTGGCTCCAGCATCAATCAGCATCTGGACTAAAGCTTCATCTCCAGCTGAGCAGGCGTACATCAGCGGAGTCATACCCTGCCACAGATGCAGAGAGAGCAGAGTTTGACATCTGGATCCAAAACATGATATCAGTGTAACAGAGTGATGTATAGTTTGGTCTTAGGTGCTGACAGGTGGTGTTAACGTATGGCTTGCAGTTCTGATCTTACAGTACCTGGTCATCCATGCTGTTGACACCATCTGGCCCCAGCAGCTCGATGGCCTGGCCAATCAGATCGGTGCGGCCGCAGTTGAGCATGCGGAAGCCCAGGTCCAGCTGGAACTTATCTGTGGCGGCTTTGGCATCCAGCCGCCTGAAGGAACTAAAACAGCACTCAGGCCTACAAAAGACAGAAGAGTTAGAAAACACGCATAAACGAAAAGGAGGACAGTGAGTGGAATGAATGAATGAGTGATTGAGTAAATGAGTGTGAGTGAACAAATAAGTGAATGAATGTGTGAGCGAGCAGAATGAGTGAGTGAATGAGTGAATAAATAAGGGAATAAATGAGCGAGTGGAATGAGTGAGTGAACAAATAAGTAAATGAATGTGTGAGGGAGTAGAATGATTGAATGAATGTATGAGTAAAAGTGAATGGAATAAGAGTGAGTGGAATGAGTGAATAAGTGAATGAATGTGAGTAAGAGAGTGGAATGAGTGAGTGTGAGTAAATGAGTGAGTGAACAAATAAGTGAATGAATGTGTGAGTGAGTGAGTGAATAAATAATTGAATGTGTGAGTAAGAGTGAATGGAATGAGAGTGAGTGGAATGAATGAGTGATTAAGAGTGAGTGGAATGAGTGAGTGCATGAATGAATGAGTGGAATGATTGAGTGAATAATGATTGAGAGTGAGTGAGTGCATGAATGATTGAGTGAGAAGAATGACTGAGGAGTGAGCGAATGAATGAATAAGTCAACGAATGTGAGTGAGTGGAGTGAGCGAGTGAATGAATGAGTGAATGGAATGAGTGAGTGAATGAATAAATGAGTAAGTGAATGAGTGAATGAATTAGTAAGTGACTGAGTGAACAAATAAGTGAATGAATGTGAGTGAGAGTGAATGGAATGAATGAGTGAAATGAATGAGTGAGTGCATGAATGATTAAGTGGAATGAATTAGTGAGTGAGTGGAATGAGTGAGTGTGTGAATAAGTGAATGAATGTGAGTGGAATGAGTGAGTGAATGAATGATTGAGTGAATGTGTGACTGAGTGAATAAATGAGTAAGTGAATGAGTGGAATGAGTGAGTGAATGAATGGACAAATGAATGTGAGAGTGAGTGAATGAGGAAAGGAATAATGCTTTCATGGGTGGAGTGCTGTATTTTCCTGAAGTGTTTTCAGATCATTAAGAATAAGCCTTGACATCAGCGTGAGGATCAGTAAAAATCTGAGGCTTTGCTGCAGCTTTTTGCCAATATTTTAATACAGTCCGATGGAAAGTCACATATAAGGAGGCAGCATGAGATCATGTCTAATACCTTCAGCTCTGCGACACTAAGTGCCTGACTGTGTTTTTCAGTGTTTAAAAGTCTGTTGACATTTTAAAAAATAGATTTAATTAGTCTTACAAGGTTGTGATAGAAACATTTGGTGCAATAAATGCAATAAAATATATAGTCGGAAAACAAGGTCACCACAATTGGAGAACTTGACAAAGCACCTTTAAAATCAGCATAAAATTGGATGCCCCTTGCTTTACATGAATCATCAGTGCAAATTATATATATATATATATATATATATATATATATATATATATAAATAACACACACAATACCTTACAGTAGTTAAAGTATTTAGAATGTTGCTACGGTGTTGCTCTATGGTTGCTAAGGTGTTCAGAGTGTTTTTCATGCATTGCTATGGTGTGGCTTCTAGGGAGTTTTTGCTGATTGTCTCTGTTATTCTGGTCTCTAGATTTGGCTAATGTTCCTTAATGCAAGTCTAGGATTTAATTCACTCATTTGTCTTCACTCATTGTCAGTCAGGATATGTTTTATGATTTTAATGACTTACTTTAGCAGTCTAGGCTCGCAGTCTAGCCCAGGCAGGAGTAGCCGTGCTGTCTGTCTGACATCATCGCTCTCCACCAATAAGCTGCGGCGATGCTCCGCGTGAACGATGGCCACACGCATCCACTCCATCAGCGGAGGGAGGAGGAGGAACGGCCTGGGGATTGCAGAAGAAAAGAGCATGTACTTTACAATCCTTTGTTGTTAGTAATATCGTAACCATTTTTCATTGTATTATTTGTTGTAAGCAACTACAATGGTCTTTTGTATGCTCTTGATGATACTGAAAGCATTCATTTATTTCAGATTTGGTATTTAAAATTTGTGTAAATAGAAATTGACCTGATTTGAAAAAAAACAACAACAACAACAAAAAAAAAACAAATTCAGATTTGTTCTTAAAAGTGAGCTAAATCTGACAAAACCTCATGTAGGGACGCCCTCATATAGAAAAAAAAAAGTCTTTCAATTCTAAAAATGTAAAGTTTTCTTTTATCATTAGGGTGTGGATTAGAATAAATCTGTAGTAATACTATATAATATTGTTTTTATATATAGACACTATGCCCTCATTTAGATGAACACGTAAGCATTTTTACCAGAGGCTAGCGTATTTTTCCAATTGTTTTCAATGGAAGCACGCATTTTTAAAACATCAACTTACTTCACCTTTCAGAGGTTGAGACTTGTCAAAACTCAGAATTATTATTGCGTAACATATTCTTGCTCTGGGTCCAGTAAACAGCCCATATCTGTCCTTATGTGAAGATTTTGTCAAGAAGCTTGCACACATACAAACAACACATTCATGTCTGCAGGGAGTGGCAATGAGCTGCTGAAAATAAGACGACTTCAGCAGCTGTATCTCATTCTCGGCGTGAATTCTTTGATATGACAGGCTGCTGAAAGACACGGGCCGTCTCGGTGAAAGCTGCGCTTTGTTATTGCACAAGCCCTTCTTTACAAACACTAGCAGATTTAGTGCTCTGTGGCCCAACTTGTTTTACACAACTGACATGCTACACACACATAAAATGTTCAACTTTGAGTAAAACTATTGATGGGAATATCTCACTTCCTGTTGGGTTTTCAGATTTTGCACCCAGGGACTTTTTTGTAGGTATTGGGCTGTTACATGTGTATACCAAATTTCATACTGTGAAGGCGTGAAGGGTGCTTTAATTGAAATTTTCTAGGTGGCGCTATCGAGCCATTTTGCCACACCTAATTCTGAAACCCACTGAAACCACTTCTGACGCGTGTGCAAAGTTTAATGAGTTTTCGAACATGTTTAGGCCCTCAAAAATGTGATTCATTTCGGAGAAGAAGAACTGACCGAGCAATTACAATAGGGTCCTCACACCATTGGTGCTTGGGCCCTAAATATTGTATGCTAATATACTAATATTCAATTTATAATTATTATTAATCATCATCATCATCCAATATTTAAGTGTTTTGGGTTCCAAAATCTGTTACTGGTATTATCACTGTTTAGTTGTAACATAATCAGTTAGCTGTATTTAGCATCCACGTATCATCAGCAGGCACTGATACAGGTCCAGCATTCCCAAATCCTAAGTGAAACCTAGAAGATGAGGATACCTCCAGCAAGTACTGCTGGTGTTTCGTAACGTCTCCACAGTCATCCATGCCCTCAGAGAAAGTGGGCCTCACATCCGATTTAGATAAGATACCAATGTGAAAGTTTGTCCCCAGAGCGCTCGATGCACAGCAGGAACAACAATGACGTCAAATAAAAAAACAAAGTCATCCCGCCGAGAGTCTGTCAGCCCGGCAAGACATGCAAATGAGACGTTCTGAGAGGAGCGTGAAGCTCATTAAACACACAAGATATGCGCAACAGAGAATCTAATCTCCTGAGACCTACAGACGCGCTCAACCACAACAAACAGATCAACTTTGCAGATGACAACTTGATGGGAGCCATTTTGATTCAAAAGAAAATACAATTCAAATTCTAAAGTCAGCTTTCAAGTGTTAAACATCTGAAGGCAAAGCTAAATTTAGAGAAGCTAAATTTAAATCCTGAGGGAAGATACAAAAAGACACCGCATCAAATTATTATTTGTTTGTCAGATGTTTTGCAGGTGTTTAAATCAGTTCACATAGTATTCTCAGTGTTGCCACAATGGGCGCTATAGAGCGGTAGCGGACATCAGGGTAAAGTATAGCGTCTTCTTCTACAGGGTTAAAATTGACATGTTTATAGTTAGCTTTGTCAGAAATAACATGTTTGGTGAAATGACGTAAACATTTGAAGGGAACTCTATCGCCCCCTTGAGTACAGAGGTTTGTACAGTACAGTTGCAATACGTTGGCCAAATATTTGTATTTACGTACTTATATAATATTTCTGGCTTTTTATATTTACATTGGTTGCTGTAGCTATAATTGGAAAAGAAAAAAACAAACAGGGAAAAAAATCATGTTTTTTTTGTGTGCTACAAACAACAGATTTGTGTAGACATGCCAAAAATCTGATTTTATCTGCCTGTCTGAACAAAACCAAAGATAAAACTAAAAAAAGTGGTGTATTGCAAGCCAGGAGCTGTAACGCCTACAACCAGAAAAACAGATGAGGTTTAGTAACATTTGTTTGACTTGTGGTTGTAAAACAGCTCAACCTTAATCCAAGTGTAAAGAAAGATCTTCATGGGAAAGTGAGGGAAGAGGCGAAAAGAAACACACTTAATAACCACATACTTTCTCTAAAATAGTTTAGAAGAGCATTTTAGTAGCCTACTGTATTGATCAAGGGAATTTTCCAAGTGCCAAGGCTCTTAAAACCACTGTCAAGACTAATAGATTGCAGCCTGCTAAGTATGTTTACTTTGGTCGCTCAAAGGAGGGGGGTGGATGGTGTTGGGGGAGTTGATATCTGTGAGAGCATATAAGGATTTGATTGTATATCTGTAAGTGAGTGTGTGTGTGTGTGTGTTTGTGTGGAAAAAGATATCAGTCAGTACACTAAATGAGTCTGAGGCAGGAAAAGTTTATGGGGATTTTTCCATACACTTCATATAACTATATGAATACGTATTGGATGGAAAGCAACCACCAAGAGCATTGGTTTATATTATTTATTTATTTATTTATTAAAAGCTTAATTATCAAACTGAAATTTATTATTATAATTCATTTATTATTATTATTATTAGTAGTAGTAGTATTCAAATAAGTTAAATTTCAAATTCAAAGGGGACATATCATGAAAATCTGACTTTTTCTGTGTTTAAGTGCAATAATCGGGTCCGCGGTGCATCTACCAACCCAGAAAATGTGTAAAAGGACAACCCAGTAACTTTGTTTTGGCAAGCCGTTCTCTGCAAGCATGTGAAAAAATGAGCCGCTCAGATTTCACTTCCCTAGTGATGTAGGAAGGGGATCTTATTATAATATTACCGCCCCTTAATCTGCATGTTTCCACCCACTGCGCCGCCATTTTGTTTTCACAAGCAACAACGTTGCCATCATTTTACGCCGAACCTCTTCACAAACGAGGGTCAATTCAACGCTGGATTCGCTCTTTTGGAAAGTGGCCAGAAGCAGCAGCTCATTTGCATTTAAAGGGACACACACAAAAACAGCATGTTTTTGCTCACACCCAAATAGGGGCAAATTTGACAAGCTATAATAAATGATCTGTGGGGTATTTTGAGCTGAAACTTCACAGACACATTCTGGGGACACCAGAGATTTATTTTACATCTTGTGAAAAGGGACATAATAGGTCCCCTTTAAAAGTTTTATTTTATATTTTTTGTTTTATTTTATTTTATATTTTTTATTTTATTTTATTTTATTTTATTTTATTTTATATTTTTTATTTTATTTTATTTTATTTTATTTTATTTTATTTTATTTTTTATTTTATGTTTTCATGGGGTGCCAGATTTTCAAAATTAAAAAGCATAATTTTCTTTCTTTCTTTTGGAAGTTGCACTTTAAAATCCACTTTTTTTTTTTCTTTTTTTTTTTTTCAAAAATCTGAGTGGAACAATCCACTCTGAGAGCTACCAGCAGCATTTAAAAGCTATACGTACAACACTCGAATCTAAATACACACTTGATACTATGCCTGTCAGCTCTTTTCCATTGCTAAATGGAATTATTGATTCCTCAAAGCTTTTTGACCAACAAACAGAAGATGATTATAGCTCTGTTAGCAGTTAGCATGCTAGATTACAACTACCGGCCATACTTTCAGGGACACACACAAATGTAAACTTACTGATGCATAGTCCACTCCTCTGACCTCCTCTTTTATGAATGGAAAACAAAACCAGCATGAAATTTAAGCCCTTCAACATTTTTACAACTCTGCTTTGTTCTGTTGTCAGAGTGCTATGCTAGTGAAAAGCAAAAGTCTTTCTGCCTCCCTTCATCTCTTGTTCATGTTGGCCCCTGGGTCACGCTTCAACAATGACCCGTGCTTTCTGAATCAAGGGCTCAAGTTCAACCCGTGGCCTTCGACCCGAAACCCAAGCTCAGTTTCAGCCTACATCAAAGCTTGGCTAATCAGGGCTTGTGGAAACCTTATAGCACTTTGGGCTAATTTGGTGGAGTAGCACACACAGACATTTACACATGTGTTAAGGCCTCTAACGTGACTAGATTACACCAGAGATGTGTAACAGTGATTAAGAGTTCACTACTGAGACCACACGGCTGTTTCCCTCGCTTTAAACGTATATAACGCTGAAGTATGTCTCTGAGTCATATACAAACACTAGTGTCTGGCAGGCATCTCTATGGCCACTGCATATTAAACGCTGTGGTTTTCAAGCCAGGAATGTCTAGCGGTTTGGCAGCGGATGATGATTAATACCAGCATCACTTTAAATGGGAGCGTTATTTAGTATATTTGTTTGAATTCAAAAATCATGTGTAATTAGTATACTGTAGCCCACCACTGATATTTTCATAGAGTCTTTTATATATCAATTGATTACTGAATTTTAAATGCGTTTCCCATGAGGCTTTGCTTAAAGAAATAACACCATGTTATGGTTTATTAACAGCTCATTCAAAATTGCTGCCTTTTCTATTTTTATTTTTATTTAATTATTGTTTCCACCTCATCATTCATAATAATATGTATTCATAGACATAGTTGAAGTTTCTAAAATGAGCTTGTAAGTAATTAACATCTTAGTACGAAAGGTAGTATGTATTGCATTGGTGATGGTTTGAATCCTATCTCACAGGTAGGTCTTTCAGGGTTGCCTGGAGAAGGGAGGTATCCAAAGCACATCAACTGATCACGGGGGTTCCTCAGGGTTCAGTTCTTGGACCTCTCCTCTTCTCCATATACACTACATCACTAGGTCCCATCATACAGGCACGGTTTCTCCTACCATTGCTATGCTGATGACACACAGCTCTACCTTTCATTTCATCCAGATGATCCCACAGTAGCTGCACGAATCTCAAGCTGTCTGGCGGACATCTCGGCATGGATGAAAGAACATCACCTTGCAGCTCAACCTGGCAAAGACAGACATTCTTGTCTTCCCTGCCAATCTGACTCTACAGCACCTTTTCACCATCCAGCTAGGTATATCATCAATTACCCCATCTAGGTCGGCCAGAAATCTTGGAGTAATCTTTGATTACCCACTGACCTTCAAAGACCACAATGCAAAGACAACTCGGTCATGCAGATTTGCACTACACAACATCAGGAATATCAGGCCTTTTCTAACAGAACATGCAACACAACTTCACGTCCAGGCCTTGGTCATTTCTAGGCTTGATTACTGCAATGCTCTTCTGGCTGGACTGCTATCATGAGCAATCAAACCTCTACAAATGATTCAGAATGCTGCAGTACATCTTGTCTTTAATGAGCCCAAAAGGGCCCATGTCACACCTCTCTTCATCTCTCTGCACTGGCTACCATTTGCTGCTCGCAAGTTCAAGGCATTGACGCTTGCTTACAGATCTACCACGGGCTCAGCACACTCCTACTTCCACTCACTCTTACGAGTCTACACCCCTATCAGAATCCTGCGATCGCTAAATGAGCGAAGGCTCATGGTACCATCACAGAGAGGCACAAAATCTCTCTCCAGAACATTTTTGTTCACTGTTCCATGCTGGTGGAATGAATCCCCACCTTCATCCGGAATGCAGAATCCCTGGCAATATTCAAAAGAGAGCTGAAAACTCATCTCTTTCGAGAGCACTTAATCTCATCATAAAAAAGAAAAAAAATGCTTTCACTTCCTTTCTAGCTTATGCTACTCTAAGCAACGTCTGAAACTTGTATTGTGAGCACTTCTTGTGTCTATTTGCCTCTTCACGATGACTCACTTGTTGTATTCCTCACTTATAAGTCGCTTTGGATAAAAGCGTCTGCAAAACGATTAAATGTAAATGTACTTATAAACTCCAATTAGCTGGTATGTATGGATGTGTCTTGTCTTCTCGGTCCTGATCTGGGGTCAGCATACCTTCCACCCCTCTCATCTTACAATGACTCCTTGATGTGCGACCACTTACCACACAGCACTCCCCGTTCACCTTTCTGACCCTTTCCCCCCTCTCTCTCCACCCACTCGATAAGAGACACATAGCCTGTCCTCAGCCATCATAAATCAACACTTCCTATTACTAACCTCTAGCTCACATATCCAGACTTCACTGGATCTGTAACGCCCCCTTTCGGTTTATGGGCCTCTGTTAGGACCACACAGTATGCCTGTGTGCCACTGTGGTTTCATTTCAAGCAAAGGTTTTATAGACTTTTCAATAGAAGGCGTGTTGAGGAGACCTTAAATAATGATTGAGCCCTTTACCGTAATTACTGCCAGGAGTGAAGCACCACCTGTATCCCATTTTGCCTTTCTACCATATCCACAAATGCACCAATATTGCTGGAAATCTTTTTTGGCACAAGCATTAAGGAAGATTCATGATTGGAGTCCTGGAGTTGGCAGTAAGGCTCCATTGTTGTTTTCCACTTAAGTTTGTTAGTTGAAGTTCTTACAAAAGTGATCCAGCTGTAGTCAATATCAAGATTTGACCTTTACTTACAAAACATACAACCTGATAATTGCAAACATACGTATACACACAAATCACAACATGTGGACAATTGTGCTTGGCGATCAACAACAAACATCAAAGAAACAAAGATCTGAGCCCATCAACAATGGACTGGATTTACTTTGTTTTTGGATGCAGCAGTAAAGCTTCCAGAAATTGTTGTACTTGTGTGACCCATTTGATTTTGGTAAAGTTTTTCGAAGTGTTGCGTTAACAAAGTTAAACTTACAATTGTTTTCAAAATCTATTATATGTCAAGAAGAAACATCTCAAAGGGTTCACAAACAAGAATGTTAGCTTAGCTTCAATGCTATCAGTAGCTTAAAAGTCACTCAGATGTTTTCGATATGTGTTGTGTAGTTGTGTAGTCGATATGTATGTTGTGTAGCTTCATCGCTAATATTTATCCCATTGAGTGAGGTGAGGCAGTGCATTGACCCCTTAAATGGCTTCAGTCTAGCTACTTTTTGCTAATAGCTTGTAGCTATTGTAGCTAACTACTTTTTCAAAATGGTAGCTACTGTCGTTTGATTGCCTTAACGTGATAGTTCACCCCAAAATGAAAATTATCCCATGATTTACTCACCCTCAAGCCATCGTAGGTGTATATGACTATCTTCTTTCAGACGAACACAATCAGAGATATATTTTAAAATATCCTGGCTCTACCAAGCTTTATAATGGTAGTGAACGGGGGGCCTGTTTTGAAGCCCAAAAAAGTGCATCCATCCATCATAAATATAATCCATACGGCTACAGGGGGTTAATAAAGGCCTTCTGAAGTGAAGCGATGCGTTTTTGTAAGAAAATAAAACTTTATAAACTAAAATAACTAACTTCCGCCAGACGACCATACACATACTGTGCAAATCGAATTTTTAAATATATCTCTGATTGTGTTCGTCTGAAAGAAGTCATATACACCTAGGATGGCTTGAGGGTGAGTAAATCATGGGATAATTTTAATTTTTGGGTGAACTATCCCTTTAAATTATTAGTACAGTAGCTTTTAGCATGAACTTCAACATTTTTTGTATCCCAACAACAGGCATCCTTCCAAGAGTACCTCGGTGAAGAGCTAATATTTACAGTACACATGTAACTGAACCCTGCATAATATAAACCTTCTTATTTACCTTTAGCAAGCAGGTAATATCCTGAGGACATCCTTGAAGCAATACAGGACAGCTAATGACCCAGTCTTAAAATAAACCTCTCTTTAAGAACAAAATATAATGGGCGTCCAGGAAACAGCAGCTGGAAAAGAGGTTTGAGAAGCTTCTCATATTTCTACTATATCATTAACAGCTTTAAAGTACCTTCAGGCTGTTGGATTTCACAGAGCTTACTTACATATCAATGGGCCATTAGGGGTTTGGGGTGTTAATTAGCTTAGCACCCATTGTGTGAATTGGAGACTGGATTAATGGGAGGGGAATAGTAATGGGGCTCACCTTTCTTTGCTCAGGGCCATCCTGGGCGGATCCAGGTTGGGGTTCTCCATGGACTCCATCTGAGGGCATCGCAGGAAGTAGTAGAGAGTGTGGAGGGCGTCCGGAGACCAGGAGACTTGCTGCTGGCGGGCATGTCGTGCCGGACTGAGCCCGTGACGGACAGAACTGAGGCGCTGCATATGGTGCATGGCCCGTGACACCAGGTCACCTGATGATGACAAACAATGGACAAATCAGAAACATCAGAGCAGGCTAATAAAAGTTCATTTAATTCAATAAAAAATGCATTAAAATGTACTTTGTACGTACAATGACTTGAATACACCTTGCATAGATTAATTTTTTTTTTTTTAAGCATAAGGTCAAAAATGTCAGGGTGATACAACTGTCCTGATATCATAATGAAGAAAAAGCCTTATTAATAGAATAAAATTATTGAAAAGAAAACCTTAAGTAGTTTGGCACAATATTTTATTTTATTTAGCAGTATTCGCATTATTGGTTTGAGCAATGAGAATTTTTGTTAACTCATTACACAAATCCAAGTCATGTGGTGCAACCACCATTAAGAAAAAATATTTATAATAAAAAAAAAAAAAGAAGAAGAAGGTTTATTCATTCATACATTCATTCATTTATAATTTGACCTTTATATGACATGGCCAGGTTAGTTCAGGTTGTAAAATGTCACGTGGTACAACCTTCCAAAAACATAATGATATTTATAAATTAATAATTCACAATAAATCAAAAATACTTTATCTTGAAAATATATATTTTAGCTTAACTCTTTTTATTGATGCTTTTTAAATCAAAGAAATACAAAACAATACATTTGTTTTAACATATTAAGCGGGAAATCAAGTTAAAATCACTCCTTACTCAGCACAAAATACAATTACAGTATGAATGCTTGCACCAAGACACAAATATAATAATAATGGATAAAATAATAATATTTTTTATTATTATTTAAATAATAGATAAGAATGAATCAGAAATAAATTTATTTTAGAATTAAAATTTAACTGAAAATTTTCAACAAAACATTTTTCAAAACCATAAAAAACAATATGAACACAAAAAGTACACTCAATTTTTAAAAAGATTTTTCCTTTTCTTTTTCTTATTCACCACTGACCCAGATATTAAATTATCGGCAAAGCTCAAGCTGAAGCTTACAAGACCTTGGACACTAATTGAAACCAAAAACCACAAGTTGGCCTTCATAGCTATGTGGAAAGCAAATGTGAAAGAGATAGAACACGGCCCTTTGGGGGTGAAACACCCACCTGCTGATGTCTTTTCCTCATGGATCACACAATTCCAGAACATACATCCCTATGATCGCACCAATGAGTACGATGAAAATTGGATTCTCAGCATGTGGTAGGAAACAATCCTAGTACTAACTAAACTACATATAGATACCTAGATTAGCATTCAATGCATGTCTTAGTCTACGCTAACTTGAGAAGCAAAGTAGTGGGCTGGTCGCTCCATTTGTGGGAACATGTAGACTTAATTTGTGGTAATCACCCCTTGGGTTCATTTTCAAACCACAGAGTGGTAAGTAGGAAGAATCCTCTGTTATTATCTGAAAGATGCCAAACTTGTAGCAATAGGGGCCCTATTGTGTTCTGCCAGGCCCTACAAAGGGTCTTAAGAGAATTTATGAAACAATCAGGAAGTTTGGGGCTTTGCCACTAATGCCTGCCCTGAAGGCAGAGATCAGTGTGATTGGACTGGGGATATTAAATACAACATCTTCAAAGCTCATGGTAATACTTGTTGCAATTTAAAGGCCCTGGTTTACTCACAGCAAAGATCATTTTTGTTGTTTGCTTAGCGGTAAGAAGTTCGGCACTCCAGTCAAGTCACGTCACGTCATGTTTATTTGTATAGCACTTTATACAATAGATTAGTGTTGTCAAAAAATTTAAAAAATGTGGCACTTTGAGCACTGTTGAGCGGATTCGTAAACACCTCTGATTGGCCATTGTGTTCACGTGCTCAACAGATATGTCTGTAATTGACTACAATGATCAACGCACGGGAGCGTTTAAAAGCACACGGAAGTGTTTGAAAGCGTTTTGAAAGTGGGAGAGGGAGCTCCCGTTTGAAAGCAGGCGTCTATCAGCGGACCGGTCCCGTGTGTATCTGTGTAAGCGCTCGGTAAAGAGCGCCATTGGTGTCTATTTACAACATGTTTTTGAAGTGTTGATCATTGCAGCCAACCACAGACATATCTGTTGAGTGCGTGAACACAATGGCCAATCAGAGATGTTTACGAATCTGCTCAAAAGCGCTCAAAGTGTCACATTTTTAAAATTTCAGCACCGACTTGGTACTGAAGTCGGTACTTTTGACAACACTACAATAGATTGCTTTAAAGCAAGCAGCTTTACAGCATTAAACATAAAAAATAGTGTCAGTGTCACTTTCAATTAGAATTGCAACTTCAATTTCTACTCTGAAGCAGCTCTCCAGTGTGTTCATGTTTCTACTTGCATCTTATCTTGACGAACTGAACAGAAGAATTTTCAGGAGAAGATTTCCATGTCAAAGAAGGCGGAGCCTCAGAGCCACACCTACCTATTACATCATCGCCACAGACCAATGGTAGTTCGAAGGTGTTTACCAGCCGGAGTGAACTTTTCTGGAAAGTTTGCTTTGGCAAGCTGTTTCAAACTTCCGAAACAAACTCCAAACAAACTTCGTTTTGGCCTGATTTTGTTTAAAATTACGTCACATCAGTTCATTCTTCGATTCTTCTTGAAGTATATCAGGGCCTTACCCCTTATTACACTGCACACGACTGCAGCGCTACAAATCTTTTATACTTGTCGTTCAAAACTGGACTTTTAAGTGTATTAACTTTGTCTGTAGGCTACAGCACAACAAAGTAGGACATAGCAATAAACAACAATTAAAGCAGACAAAACAACCATTTAGCCAACTTAACCATGGTAGAACCCCAAAAATCAAGAAAAAACACGAAAAATGAAGAAAAACAACGTCGGACAGGCAAATCTCGTAGTCTCGCTAATTCAGTTGCTTCGCTTCAGAAATGCTCCTGGTGCGAGTTGGCACCGCGTGGAGGACGGAGCAAAACCTTGTCTGAGCCGTAATGTGCCACAGACGTGTGCAGTGTAAATAAGGGCTTAAGGCTCTTCCCTTTTAACCATCCCTCTAAATTCCCACTGAATTGGCCACAAACATCATCAAAATTTTCACACCCCAGATTTGTTTTGTGGGCCTAAACCCTACATTTTAGGTTTTGTAAATGCCCCATGTGCGTCCAGGGTTCAATGGCAGCTGAGAACGTACAGATGCCCCACTGTCCGCTGCATCTCCTGGGTACAGCTGGATCAAACCTACATGAGAGCTCATGGGGAGGTGCCAACCTCACAGGCAGTGCACAAAAAGAGCTCTCAATGAATTCATTGAGTTTGTGTGCAATTGCTAATGCCCAACCGAACGCTTGGTCTGCATGAACGTACCCTTGTACTGTGGGAGACAAGCAGCGAAGTGTTCGGGCTTTTGCAGAAGGAAATTTGTGCCTTCCATCAGTAAGCCGCCAACCCTGCCACCTCTGGGCCTGTGGCATGATGGGTAAACACAGGTAAAACAGCTCAGAGAAAGACAGCCCATGCCAACAAAGAACTCCTTCAACTGCAGGGGAAATATCCCATTTTCAAATGTAAACTTGTGTGAGAAGGGAACCAAAACACTGCACAATGAACCAACAGTCAGACTCTGCTGAATAAGGTACTGTAATCTTTGTACTCTGCATTTGTTCAGCTTTCCACTTGTATAAAATCCAAAACAGACAATAAATCCCAGACCAGATGTTGCTTTTATCAAGGGAACCGTGTTGAGACAGACATGCTTCATTTCAGTGCAGATGAGTCAGGCATCATGAAGTCAGAGGAGAGACTGGGTAAAACGGTTCATCTTCATTGAATCCTTACAGGAGTGTGTCTGTTAACGCCATAACATCCTGCAGGAATTATCTAGAATAACAGATACGCGAGGCACCAAAAGACTTTCAGTTGACTTCCAGCCTCCTTTTGTCGGTTGTTTTCTTTATTTCCATCACTGAACATTCTGTTTAGAAAGCAAACATCCCTGCTCAATGGGAACAACATGGAGGTGTTTATCCAGAGCATAAAATAATAGGCTAATCAGGCCAGAAAGATAAACAGCGTCCACTTTATCTCCTTTTCCATGTTGTGTTTGCAGGGATAACACCAAGCAATTGTGCCTCTACTTGCTACAAATCTTGACTCTGTTTAGTATCAATGCAAGCACTATGACAGGTAGAGACACTAACCTCAAGGAATGTAAATATAGCCTATACATGGAATATATATATATACACACAACAGTTCTTTCTGCTTCTCGAACCTGATTGGCAGATCTGAGCTGTGCGATATTCTCCCAGTATCACCATTTGTATCACTCCGCTTGCAGTGACTGTCATGGCGGTCGAGCAAATCCACCATATTTTTTATAAATACCACTGTTGTTATGTCACGAAATGTAGTTTTAGGTGAGAATGTAGTTGTTTAGACCTCAAATATGTGACTCCTATATAAACATAATGCCTAATTTGTTTTGACGCTTTCGCAGATGCGAGCTCCAGGCTGTCAGCGGCCGTTCAGTGCTCGTGTACCCGCTGAGAACAGCTTCATCTCGGCCAGTCTTTCAAGAATTTGCCACTGGCTCTTATGTAGATTGGTTAAACGAGATATAATTCATTTGTGGTATATCAAATGGGCAAATCTTTAGTCTTATTAATCTATTACTTGTTCCAGAGCTAAATGGGTTAAGGGGAAAAGTAAGTTTCATAACTTTCTATTTAGGCTATATTTAACTTGAATCCGGTACTGGAGCGCTACTTTTGTATGTTTGATTAAATTGTTTGCTTGTATCTATTTATTTGATTGTGTTTATTGTTTGCTTGTGTTTATGTCTTTTATAATGGCTACTGTTGTTAGTTTAGTTTGGATTTTCCTATTTATTTTCATGTATTCTTATGCATATAACTATTATATGCATATATTCATATTATATATTTGTATTCCATTTGCAATTTGTCCATTTATTTTACTTGATGCACTGTTATTTTGCATTATTAACGCTGAATCCAATTCAAATATAGTTATCCAAATATAAAAAGCAGTTTAACATTGCATTCAATATTCAGGATGTGACATTTGCACTAAGCGCCATACTGAAAGATTCCAGTGTGTATAACCTCATAAGCTATAGCTTAAATGTGACCTTTCTGAGTTGTAAATGATTCAATATGTTTCATAATAGTATCAGACATAGCAGACAGACAGGAAGGAAGTCAAGACACTCACTCAGTTCTGAGATGCTGCCCACACATGTAGCCAGTAAGGCCTGCTCGAGTGTCCGCAGTTCCAGTTCAGCGTACGCATCCTCTCTGCTCTCCAATCCCGTCTGACATCCCTCTGTGTATGGACTGAAATGAGCCGGAAGTGACAGAACACCTGGAATACAAAGAAAGGAAACCAGTTAAGACAAATTGTAAATGTAAATGACACTTAAATTGCGGTTACATTTACTGTTGCTTGGAGTAATCTTTCGGGCAAAACCATTTATTTCAATAGGAATTTGAGCAATCTGGGGCCTTATTTATAAAATATTGTGTAGAAACCATCCTACATTTGATCTTACGATCATTTCTCAAATGAGTGAAACCTATAAATCGCAAAAGTTACTGAAATTGGTTTCAGATGAATGGTTTCAGAGCTCCGCCTTGTAAACGCCACCTAATTAATGTCATTAACAAATAAAAGAGCACCAGTTAACATCCAAATCCTTTACTTGAGAATGACGAGCGACAAGAATTGCTTAGATTACCAAATACCTGCAGTACTCCGACTCACCACAAGGGGAATTGCGTACGTCTGCTCAGACCCTAACGTGGCACTAAACACTTTTCCACATTAAAGACCGTTCTTTCAAACATGAACGTTGGCGTGGATTTGAACTCTAAGTGCGTACGCACGTTTTATAAATAAGGAGTTTCGCTTAAATTTCTTTGTTCTGCTGTACACAAAGAAAGATATTTGGAAGAATGTTTGTAACCAAGCAGATCTCGCCCCCCATTGACTACCATAGTAGGGAAAAAATAATATGGTAGGCAATGGGGGCAAGATCTGCTTGGTTACAAACATTCTTCCAAATATCTTTCTTTGTGTACAGCAGAACAAAGAAATTTATACAGGTTTGGAACAACTTAAGGTTGAGTAAATGACAGAATTTTCATTTTTGGGTGAACTAACCCTTTAAACATGGATCTTGCTGTGTTTTTCCAGATTTAGATGCAAAAGAAACTTGTTCTACACAAAATAAGTTTTTAATTTGCATTATTTACCACCTTTAAAACTGCAGTTACAAGAGAGATCGAAAAACAAAAGGTGGCATTATGATCCACAACCACACCATAACCTTGAAAACCACAAATTTCAATTCTAAAGACACTTTTTACACAGGTTTACATGCTTCAGGGAGTAACACACAAACAAATGCAAGAATTTGAAACCATTCTATTCTGGGAATTTGAAACACTTGACTAAATCCAAACAGCATTACTAATAAACATCACTCTCCACTGAGTTGTATTTGACCAGAAATCATGAGAATGACAACCAGTGCTGACTAGAACTGTGTCTTTTTGTCTCCAAGGTGTTGGTTTAGATAACAGAGGTTGCACAAGGTCAGGACAGTCACTTCCTCTGTAAACAACATCTATCACGTCAACAGTGCTGTTTTCTAGAACAACCTGGTGGTTCGGTGTTGATGAACTTTCCCACTATATTCTGACTAGAATGAATCGACTCAAGGTTCTCAGAGCAACACAGCATGTTCTAAACTTTAATCTGACCGCCTGCCTAATTAAACAATTGCATAAGACCACGATGGCTTTATTAAAGCAATGACTTATGTCAGATAAAAAATTTAAAAAAATGGTTACAGTTACATAACACAATCTGCTCGGCTCCTTCAACCTCTTTTTATTTCCAGTCTTGTAGGGATGTTTTGGACTCAGAGTTTGGTTTATAAGACAGTCACAGCTTCATGCTACAGTTTCCTTCTTTAAATTTGTGTTTTGCTGAGCCATCATTGGTTGATTTAGTTGAGCTGTCTCCAGTAGTGATTTCCTGTCCATATGGAAGGATCAGGAAAAACAGAGCGATCAAGGAAGGGGAAACTTGTGCAGTTAAGTTTCTCACTGGTTCTTTGTAGTTCTGGACAAAACTTTGCTTTGGCCTTCAGGGGTGAGAGTCCTGCCAAGGAAAAGGAAACAAGCAAGGAACCCTACCAGAGAAGCAAAAACAAAGCAATATTGTTAGTCCTGTTTCTGATTTATGGATGGAGCTTCACAGGAAAGATGGATCTCTATCCCATCTGTGAGCTTTATACGAATATTCTGAGTTCAGTACAAGTTAAGCTCAATTGACAAGATTTGTTGCATAACAAACAAACATTAAGTTCTTCTTGTCCCTCCTTTCCATTACAATGAGGCTGTTACCATGGAAGTGAACGGGGCAAATTATTTATCGTTAAAATACCGTCTGTGTCTGAAATTGCATACTGTATGAGTAGTTACTAAATTTGATGAAGTACACACTTCACAACCATTAAAACGTATGTTCTAAATAGTATGTGTATTATGAATGCAATCCATTTGTCATATTGGCTTCATCGTCTGAACTACGGCATCAGTTGCTTCATGATGAAATCTCGGATTTTATCAAAAATATCTTAATTTGTGTTCCGAAGATGAACGAAGGTCTTACGGGTTTGGAACGACATGAGGGCGAGTAATAAATGACAGAATTTTCATTTTTGGGTGAACTAACCCTTTAAAGGATACATCCAGAATGCTTATAAGTGCCTTTCCATCATACCCACAGGGCCAGATTCAAGATATGCCAATTGTTTCTGGTTCTGCCAAAGATTCAAGACATTTACAGATGAGGGTGGCTCCAGGTTTCATGAATACAGCCTATTTATAATACCACAGTGTGGTAACAGTAAAGTACTATGGGAATGACTCCTCAGACTACTCACAGACACTGGGATCATAAATTCCAGTAGACAAAGCTAAATGTTTGTTTATAGTAAACACTCTCATAATGGTGTCTGTGATTTACGTTTATTACTGTACATTTACAACTTCAGGGTGGCTGAGTACCAACAACAAATGTGACATGATATCAGATACACATACAGGGAAATAACCTTTTTTTTTTTTTACATACATGAGAACCTAAATATATGTTTCCAAAGACACCACCTTAGCAAAATGCTAAAGGCTTCTGGGGGGTTCCAAGGTGTAGCTAGGTGGTTTCTATGGTGTTATCTCTAGTTGTAAGGGTTTTTCTAGGTGGTTGATTGGGTGTTCTGATGATGTTGCTATGTGTTTGCTAACGTTTAATTGCTAAAGTGGTTACTGAGCCGTTTTATAGTAAAGCTAAAGTATACTTCAGTTTTGACATGAAAGCTTAGCGTACAGCTGAACACAAGGCATAAAGCCCGGAACACAGCAAGCCGATGGTCGGCTGTCGGGCAGTTTTTGTTCGTCGGCCAACTAAGTTTTCTCAGTGTGTTCCGCACCATCGGCTGAAGTTGGTCCTCGTCGGCTTTTTTTTGCCCGATTCGTCATGTTGAATCGGCGTCGGAGCTCGTCGGTCCATCTGATCATTCTGATTGGCTGTTCAGCTACTGCCACCTGCTGGTACGGAAAGGCATTTCTTCTTACGCAGGCGCAGAACGGACGTGCTACTTGGCCTTCGGGTGTCGAGCTTCGGTTTGGTGTGTCAGGGCAACTTTGGACCCAGACACTGCCGACGTGAGCCAACCCCGCAGTCTGCTTTCGTCACCACTAGTTCGTCAGGTCGGCTTGGTGTGTTCCAGGCTTTACAAAGTATACTCTATTTGATAGCATGCACGAACACAGGCGCTCAACATATGCACACTAGAAAGTTTGATCTTTATTCAGTGTCTCCGCTATTTCTCTTCAGGCTGACAAAATGTGTTTTTTAAACATCTGTTGTTGAGGCGTCTCCAGTAGTTTGTTATTGTTCCATCTAGTGTTGTCATCTAGTGTTTCCCCTTAGCATTTTGAGTGCTGTTGAGCGGATTCTTAAACACCTCTGATTGGTTATTTAGTTCACGAGCTCAACAGATATGTCTGTGATTGGCTACAATGATCAACGCTTCAAAAACATGTTGTAAATAGACAAACAATAGACTTGGTACCGAAGTCAGTGCTTTTGACAACCCTAGTTCCGTTTCACACGTTTCTTTTTTGACTGTGAAACAACGGCCTGGAGCAGTGTTGCCACCTTGTGGACCAACTAATCAGTGCAAAAAAAAATAAGGCACATGTGCAAGCTGAGTGTAAAGAGTATGCACAGTTAGAAAAATCTGGATGCTCTTGTACAGTATGCGTGTAATAAAAACTGACAATGAAATTTATGTTAATCACACATACCTTAGAGTTCGCTTATAAACCGAAGTATAGGCTTAAGTGGTTGCTAGGACATTGCTACATGTTTTGAGGGTGTGTGGAGGTGTTTTGGTGGATTGCTTGGTACAGTACATATTTGCTAAGGTGTTTGCATTTGTATCTGTTTGCTAAAGTAGTGTCTGCAAAAGTGTTGCTAAAGTGCTTTGTGTGGTTGTTAAAGAGTTTGTGTGGTTGCTAGACGGTTGCTAAGTGTGTTCATGGTGATTTGTCCATTCACTTAGAAACGTAATAACATACCTCTTGTCAACAAGCTACACAATTTGAGGTATTATTTATGTCTGTATCACAAATAGTGTGAGACGAGTTAAGCCCAAAGTATACTTCGGCCATCCGCGTTCTACGACAGTCCGCGCACTACCGTGTAACATAATTTTCGTCATCAGTAAGGTCCACGGATGTGCACACAAACCGTCTAAGTGCAGCCCTATTTTTGTGTCCACGCGGATGGCGCGCTTACAACAGCGAGATGAATGTTGAGACAGAAGAGTCCACTAGGTTGCAATATGCAGTTTTAGTCAAAGAAGAGTGCAGAAAAAGCGATACAAAACAAGAACAGTAAACAAAGCAGCATTTCATTCTCCATTTTTGTTTTGGTTCTTGTTCTAAACTTTGCATGCAATGGCGGACCCGCTACTTTTCTTCTTCTAGCCTTCCGAGCGAATGTCCTGTAAATGACACTACTCAGTGCTGCCCTCTGATGTCTTGTAGAGTATAGAAAAGCAATTGTACTGTGTATGTGTCGAACTCGTCCATACGAGCTCATCTGCGGTAGAGCATACTGTGCGGACATGACTGTGCACGAGACGGAGAGGAACGCGGAAAATGAAGCATACCTGGGCCTTTATGAACCAGAGTTTTGTGTGGAACAATACTAAGAATAAGAGAGAAGAGTATAAGAGAAGCTCCACTAAATACGGCTGACAGAATGCAGAGATTTCAAGAGAGCCTGATTTCCTCTCCTGTGGTACATGTAAATATAAAACATATGGCTAGGTATAAAAATATATTGCTTGGTTAGTTCTCCATGACTGTCCAATTAATTGTGGGCCAGGATTTCAGGGAATCAGAGAGAACGCACATGTGAGTAAATGATTACTGTACTTCCCATTTCAGGATTGTTTTGTGGTTCCAATTTGTTTATGATTTTAGCTACATTATTGATGAGATCGCATGCATTATATGACTATGCACAAATTCAGATGAGTTGCAAACACATGTACAGATGCATGCGTGTCTCCATCCACAAACATAAGATGTGGCAGGATGCAGCATGAGAAACTGCTGTTTATGAGAAGCTTTAGGTTTCATCAAATGGTATTCTAAACCCCTCCGTGAAAATCCAACCCACAACAAATTTGTCCAGCTGCAGTGGGTAAAGCGGCTGCGTGTGAGTCTGATTCTCTGTATATAGGGCAGGACAAAGCCTGGAGTATTTGCTGATGCTGGCTGTTCTTTACAATGGAATCGGCTTTACAATAAGCACACATGCCTGCAACTACACTGAATACACTTTCTACTTCACTGCAATCCGGTTACCATTTACTTACAAGGGTCATAAAGGGCGCCATTTGACAAGCCTATGATGTATTTCCATTTATAGGTTTCCTCAGAAGGTGCTGGTGTCTAGTTAGACAGGCACAAATGAGTATTTTGAAAAACGTTTAAATTTCAATTTTAGGATATTCTTTCTGTAATGGTTTATAGAATTTTAGTTTGGACAGAGGAGGACTGGTCACCCGACTGAGCCTGGTTTCTCCCAAGGGTTTTTTTTTTCTCCATTTCTGTTACAGATGGAGTTTGGGTTCCTTGCCACTGTTGCCATTTGGCTTGCTTCATTGGGGACACTTAATATTCGGCAATATTATTGACTTGACTACACTGACACTATTGGATGTAGTAGATTTACTTATTATAGAGTTAATAAAAGTTATCATGAGCATTGTAATCTTTGAAGCGGATGTCATAAATGTCAGTAGGACGGGAACATTTTAAAGGGGTCAGGAACTGAGAAATAAAATTTTCCTTGAGCTTTTGACATGTAAGAGGTCATCATAGTATAAAGCCCGGAACACACCAAGCCGACGAACTAGTGCCGACGAAAGCAGACTGCGGGGTTGGCTCACATCGGCAGCGTCTGGGTCCAAATTTGCCCTGACACACCAACCCGACACTCAACACCCGACGGCCAAGTAGCACGTCCATTTTGCGCCTGCGTAAGAAGAAATGCCTTTCCATACCAGCAGGTGGCAGTAGCTGAACAGCCAATCAGAATGACCAGATGGCCAGACTGACCGACGAGCTCTGACGCCGATTCAACATGTCGAATCGGCCGAAAAAAGCAGACAAGGACCAACTTCAGCCGTCGGTGCGCAACACACTGAGAAAACTTAGTCGGTCGACGAACAAAAACTGCCCAACAGCCGACCGTTGGCTTGGTGTGTTCTGGGCTTAAGAATATCCTGTAAGTTTCAGAACTGAAAACTTCCTTGTTAGTCCAAAAATAGCTTCAATTGTAACCAAGCCCAGATTACGACTCATTGTGGAATTTATCTATATAATAGACTGGTGAAAGACCGCCTCAGCAGAAGAAAATCAACGCCTACTTCATCATTGCAACCTTAGCCCCGCCTACTGATGTGTTAGTAAGATGACAAGGAGAGAAGAGCGATACAGGACTAAAAATAACACTACCTTTCAAAGGATCCTAATGCTAGGAATATGGTTATCTATTTTTAACAACATGAATGGCTTTGCACAGGCTTTGCAAACAGACTTTTACGAAATGGACTCGACAGTAATGTGACAACATATAAGTAACTGTGTTAATTCTAAGGAAACCAACGTACGGTAAATAAAAAAAAAAAAAAAAAGATAAACCTTTAAGCATTCATTTTCTGTTGCCATCAAACTGTATGGACTCATTTTTATATGTAAGAGTTCTCTAAGTTTGGCTTAAAAAAGAAAATCGCACCATACAAGATTGGGTGTCATACTAATGTTTATTCAGTATTTCGTTCTATGAATGATTGACATTAGGTAAGCATCTGATCTACTCTATTTCCAAGTATTCTTAGCACTTCACACATAATTTTCGCTCTTGCACCATGAGAGCACGGCTAGTCGAGCTTCTGTAAGTTTAGAAACTGGCAGTACAAGCGAGAAATCTCCCATGAGTACACGCCTCGTCTGAACACCCGCCTGCCTTTCCCACAGCCCATCCCAACACACTCACACACAAAGAATCTCCTTCCCTTGTTTGCCTTAGATCACCACTTCTGGGAGAAAAGTGTGACCAGATAGAGAAAGAAATAGAGAGATGCTATTTCAGTACAACTGAGGTGAAAATCAATTTTAAGAACTAGACCAACAGACCTCTTTATTTGGGTGTATTTACTGAAATTCTTGTTCAAGTCTTTTTTTCTTGAAGAAGCCCATTCCACTCTCTCAGTAACAGCAGCGGTGTCAGTATAGAGTGCATTCCTGATGGATAATTGGCCTGGAAATAAAATTGTGTTTGGTCTAACGCGTGTCAGTTGTTCCTGTGTGTGTATCCGAGTGTGTTAAATGCCGAGGTCTCTCTCCTTTATGGGCCCAGAGGCCTGATTCTCTGAAGTCTAAGTGGCCGTTCACATTCAATGGAGGCCACCTGCTTCAAAAACAAGCTCTTCATTCATAACGGCCTTGGTCAGCACTTTAGTCATTTCCTGCTGAAATAAAATGGCCTTTGAGATCATAGTCATTCAAGATTAAAACAGAATACATAAAAAGGCCACAAATGTTGCAATACATCCAACCTGTTTTTGGCCCATTCTGCCCACACACACAGAAACAATGGAACTGCTGAGTCCAGATGTCGACCGTAAATTTTGGCACATGGCTATCGTTAGCAGCACCTAAAAACAGCTGTTCAGGAGGTCAGGGGTCTTTAATCCATTTAGTAATTGTATTAATATGTTAACGACCCGAGATCTGTCACAAAACAGTAGCTAACAGATAAGATAATGAAGAAGACGGTAGTAAAGTTTACATAAATATACAAAAATGCAGTAAATGTCGACATCTGGACTCAATTACAATACGAAATACTAAATATGACTTAGTCTTGTAACAAACGTTGAAATATATACAAATGAATACGAGTGAATAATGACTTACATAGAAGCCATATTGCTGTAATTCATTTAGTGACGATATTTCATAACTTTCACCACAAATGAGAGCTAGCATACAATAGTAGTTAACAGATATATAGACACAGAAGCTAGATAAGCTTAAAAGACCTTGCTAAACACTAAATATGAATAAATATTGAGATAAAATACATTCACTATGTTTCCATCCACCTATTTTTATGTGCATTTTGGGATATCGCATAAAAACACTGGATGGAAATGCCAAGATGCATAGAACATCCTTGTAAATTTACTATAAAGTTGGCGTAAAAATGACAAACTAAATTGTAAAGATTATACACATTTTTATACAAAATCAGTCAAAAAATGGCAAATATGGCAGTAATGCTATTATTTGATTACACAAAAAATAAGCATATTGACGAATATGGATGTTTGATGATATTTAAAGAAGTGCTAACAGTCTAGCTATAGCAACTGAGAGCTTTGAGGGTGGTCAGCTGTGTGACTGTGGTTGGTCATTTATACAGTGGGCAAAAATAACTAAGCATGTGTCCAGTCAGACTGAGTCTTATCTGCATCTGAGCGTTCTGGGTTATATCATTAGAGTCCACATCGGCAGGCACTGATCACTTCACACGTGCTCGCCAGGCTAATTAATCACAGTGAGGAAAACTGACTGCCCATCACACCTCAGGAGAGCTTTTAGAAATGTTTGGAATCTTTTCAACAGCCATGTGACACGTTTTTGCCACTGATCCAGTCAGTCAAACAGAGGTGTTTCTCAAAAGATAAATAAATATCATAAAAACTAAAACCCTAAGGGCACACACAAAAAAAGCATGCTACATGGATATCCAAAATGATGGAGCACACAATATGCAGTAGTCCCAGGAGGCTTTCTGGTTTTGTTGAGATTAGGGAATCTCTTTCCATGATCCTCTGACTTTGCTTTGAAATATCTACCATCATAAGCAGAACAAATATTAGACTTTATTACTATATGGCTTCATTCCTCATGTAGATCTTGCTTTATGAATTCAAACTGTGGAGCCAGTGGTTTCTTTTCATGTTTACAAGAAATTACCACAAATTATTTCATTGTTCTCATGTTACAGGTAATAGATTCTACTCCACATCTTGCTCAAATCCATTTTTTTTTTTTTTTACGTTTTCTGAATAAAATATGAGTGGTGCTTGCTTGTGAAAAACATTCCACTACAGGGTGTTTTGCAAAGGCCCTCAGATTTCTATAATGTACTGGTCTTTAGATACAACTTGGGTCCCACCTTCAATATTACGCAAAGTTTAATATTAACGGTCAACAGTCTGCTCAAACCACTAAGAGTGTAACGTAGGCCAGCTAGTAAGATCTGAGCGAGTAAACCTCACTCCCCTGGCCTCAAGAAGCACACTAGCAATTGTGCCTGCCTCGCATGCCAGTGACACTGGTTCAAATCCCGCTTGGAGCTTTGTGAGTAGGACCAGTTATATTGGTGCTGTGACCCTGATGTGAGAGAGGTTTAGGGGGGGTGAGTGTAACGGAGGCCAGCTAGTAAGATCTGAGTGAGTAAACCTCACTCCCCTGGCCTCAAGAAGTGCAATAGCAATGGCGCCTGGCTCCCATGCCGGTGACACTGATTCGAATTCCGCTCGGAGCGATGTGAGTAGGACCAGTTATATTGGTGCCATGACCCTGATGTGAGAGAGGTTTAGGGGGGTGAGTGTAATGGAGGTCAGCTAGTAAGAGCTGTGTGCATAAACCTCACTCCCCTGGCCTCAAGAGGCACACTAGCAACTGACGATAGAGGCTGCGGTCTTTAGTGTCCTTGTTAGTGCACCCACCTCCCACGCCGGTGACACTGGTTCGAATCCCGCTCGGAGCTGTGTGAGTAGGACCAGTTATATTGGTGCCATGACCCTGATAGGATTGATGTTTAGCGGGGTGAATATAATGGAGGTCAGCTAGTAAGAGCTGTGTGAGTAAACCTCACTCCCCTGGCCTCAAGAAGCACACTAGCGACTGACGATAGAGGCTGCGATCTTTAGTGTCACACACCGGTCACGCTGGTTCGAATCCCACTCCGAGCAGTCTAAGTAGAACCAGTTACAAGAGCAAAAGCAATAGTGACACTTGCCTCATTGATTTCACCCTTTGCACATCAGATGTAAAGCAACACTTTAAGAACTGCTGTAGTCGCCTCTGGAACACAACCTCCCTATTAAGAGAGACCCAACACAATGGGCCTGCTGTTCAGCCTCTGAGCGATGGAGCAATGGCAAATCTGATGGATTTGGAACTTCAGCATGGATGAATGGAAATATAGCATAGTGTCAAATGTTGGTTTTATTTTCCCCTATTTGCCTCACACACGCTTACTCACTCTATATGTCTTCCTTCAGATGTCAGGTTTCAAGGCCTGCCACTTCATTAAATAAGAACATCTATGAATTAACACATTTGCTGGACACAGACATTGTTGGATACATGAGATGACTTGTTTCAGTAGGAAAATGAATTCTTTAGTGTCATTTATGAAAACACAGGGTACTGTATATTTAAAGTTTGCATAATGTTTAAACTACAGGCAATTGAATAAGTCTGTTTTGTTATTTCAGTATTACAGATGAACTCAAAGGTCATACTTTGACATGGTGAGTCAACAGGCATTATTTAAAAAAACATTCACTGGGAGAAGCACATAAAATGAATTGCTCATATGTTCTGAAAAAATCCCCTTTTAACAATGAAGGACCTCCTAAGATCTTAAATATTGTAATAAAAATTACTAGAAGGGCTTATTCGAAACATCACAGGCAGATCTTGTAATGGTCGTCCACCATTTTATAGTGGAAACCTGGTTCATATCAGGAAAAGACCCAAACCTCACTTTCCTGGCACAAAGTCAGTGATATTCAGACCAATTACACTGCATTTAATATACTGCCTGTAATTACAAAAGTCATGTTCACCCCAGTATGAGTACCACACCGCTTTAAGTCTATTCATTACATTTCCAGCAAAGTAGTTGAAATCTTTATTTTATAATTAATGATGAGTAATCAGATCTCTTCTCAAAAAAAGTAAAATATTAACCGAACATACTTCTATTAAAACAAGTACTGCTCATTAAAGGGGTTTTCCATTAAAAAAAAAAAAAAAAAATTCCACCAGAATCCCTCACCCCCATGACAGGAGGGTGTATATTGATCCTTTAGGCCTGAGGGAACAGAAACTCACAGATGTGAAAAATCATCCCGACACCCTAAGCCTCTGACCTCTGACCTTCACACCTAAATGAGTCAAACATTCTGTCTTACTCCAGTGTAGCCATCAGTACGAAAAGCAGCCCCCGTTGCATGCAGTGAAACAAAGCTTCTTTGTGGCAGTCCACCCAAACATGTCATTCATAAAGATATCATTGTTTCAACTCCAAATTTTGGTTCAGAAGGTTTGTTATTTGAAGCTGAAAATTTAATCCTAATATGTCTTCAATTACCTTACCTCATTGCTCTGAGCAACTGTAACTCGTCTGCTGCGTTTTTATTTATGCAAGAGTTTACATACTGCAATGCCATGCAAACACATTTTACAATCAACATGTAATATAATAAGTTTTTTGGAAAACTCAGATAGGGGACTAGCATGAAAGGTATTCTAGCACAAGAAACAACAGCTGCTTAACCTGCGTTCTTTGTTTATGCACGCACCCATGTTAAAGGTACAGCTGATATGCTGACGCCAATGTTGCCGTCTGGTTACAGAACACCCAGACAAAATACAGACGATATCTGATCACTGTCAATATCATTATAGGTCTGTATACTTCTGACTTGGAAGAGAATTAAAGTGTGGTTCCATGTGCTTGAAAGAAACCTGGCAAAGACCTGAGGCTCCCAACTTTGTGGCTGTGCTGCGTGGACATCAATTTCTGTGAGCAGACAGAAGCTTGAGAGAGAATGACAAAAAATAGGGAGTGGACCTGCTACAGAGGCAATAGTGTGGTTTGCAAACTCACCACAGATCATTCAAACACACTCATTGCCATCTCTGGGGTTTTAAACGGTCACCGTTCTCCACCCTCACAACTTTCTTTAAGTTTGTGGCTTGCACAACCAGAGAAAACAAGACCTAGAACTGTTGTATACTAATGTCAAAAGGCATAAAACTCTTTGCAATCCATGGACAGACTGAACCGCAACTTGGTGGATTATCCAAACATACAAACCAGTCATCCGGTGCTTGCCTGCAAACATTTGAACTGTGAGAAACTGGATAAAGGGGTGGATTCTTGGGTTGCATTGAAATAGACATATTGGGACATGTTTAGTCATGTGTTGAGGACTTTGAGGGACTGACTATGTTTTCTCATGAACAGGCCATGGATCACAATGAACCAGAAGGACCTGCTAAACAGGAAGAAGACAGTCTTCAGATTGGAAGCAACCAAAGCAAGTCCAGACGGAGCTAAAGAGGAAAAATAAATGACAAATCTTATGAGCAATTTCAGAAGAAAAATATGAATGAATCCTGAAGTGGAACGAAACTGGCTGGTAACCTGGCGGTGCAGAAGAACCTGGATAGGGCTAATGAGATAAATCTGTTCTTCAACAGATCTGACTCTCAAACGCTGGCCTAAACCTCCCCCTCATCTCGGGTTCCTAGGGGGTTTCTGCTCCCTTGTGCACCATCCCCCTTCCTCCCCTAATTCTTGATCTCCCTGTGAGCTCCCATTGGCCACTCTCCCAAACTCCCACCCACCCCACTACACATCTCCAACTCAGGGTGATGCAGGTGGACCCCACCACAGTCTCCAGAAACATCTAAACACATGAATCCATCCTTAAAACCAAGAAAGTCTCTAGAACCTTAGCCACTAGTTTAAGACTTTCCCTTTGAGGACTGAATTCAGTATTTCTAAAAAGCCACCTGCCACAAAATTTGGCTGGCACCTATCCTGACATACTGAGACAAATTCTGATTATCATGGGTTTTATAATGCTAATTCTGGTTTGGCATCCTACATTAAAAACAATGACTTCTATCTCCACAGGAGGGCCTTCTGTCTTCCATTCTAAACATTGTTCAGGTGCCACACTAATCATGCCTGCTTTGAGGAGAGCATGCTGCTATTGCATAACTTGCACTGGAAAGGCACTGCAAACACATCATGCATGCCAATAAATGTGTCATATTTCTCTTGAATACACCTGTTTCAGAATTCCACAGTCTCACCATTGTGTGGACCCAGCTGCCATTGCTACAGGTGCCTCTTGGAGTGGCTTATATTGTGGCATTCCTAAACGTCATTCCTGACCATCACGAACAATCACTTTAGGGTAAACACAGACGTGCTCATTCAAATACCACCGTGTCACCACACCCCCGTTCTCGGACAGAACGGAAGGAAACATGTTCTGCTCTCAGGGGAACCTGCACTGCTTTTCCTTCAGACCCGGCCAATTAGTTGGGGAGAAGGACTTAAAACTTGTGGACTGTCATGAAGGATTCTAAATTGAGATCCTTTATTTAAATCAGATTGTTTATTTGTTAATCAACTTTCCATTGATACGGCCAAGTACCTTAGAATCATGAATCGGAAATCAGCAGTACTGAAGATCTTGTCAGAGGTTGCAGATGTTTATTGGTTTAAGACTACTTCCCAAATCATGCAAAGAGAATCGACTCAATTTATCTTAGCACTGAAGCTAAGGGTATTTCATGTTTGCTCAGAGCTGGAAAGCTATAGCCCAGAGGCCTTTGGGACCACCCACAGAAACCCCATTCAGGCACATAAGCCAGATGGAAAAAGCCAAAAAAAAAAAAAAGGCATTTGGGGAAGACCGCTCCTTCTAAAAACCTACCCATCTGCCTTTGCCACAAAATACTCAAAATAAGGCCTTGAGGCAAGACATACTCCTTTGCAAAATCCTGCTTGCATCCTACAGACGTTTCGGAGCATAGATGGTTATGTTATAGGCGTTTCCTCACTTCTCTACAGGGTAAAGAAAAGGTCAAACCATTTTGTTTGATATTTTTCCAGTCTCAGACTTATTATGACATAATAGTGTCTGATGGATTATTACAGTATTAAACTTTTCAGAAATGACACTTTTTCATAAAAAAAGAAATGTGAGGTTAGTTTGTTAGTGGTTTTTGAGGGTTTTATTGAAATTGTTGCATTATTACATAGGCTAAATTGGTTTAGTTAGCTTGGTTTAGTGACTATAAGATAGCCTTACCACATAAAGCATTGCCTTCACAAACTACCCAAACATCTCAGCCCATTAAACAAGCCATCCAAATAACACTTAAATAGGACGGAAGGGTTAGCATCCTTCTTTTATTACCACAGCTAGCGTCTGTGCAAACAGCTAGCTCCCTGCTCTAAATTTGTCTTCATTTCCCCCTCCGTTCAAAGTGCTAACGGCGCAGCCTACCCAGATGCCCTCTGCCATTATACTTCTTAGCTGTTGTTCTTAAATAAACAGCAGACATATGCATAGGATGAAAAGCTGAGCTTTAGATTGACTGCGTGCTAAACGGTGGCATAGTCTTATGGGACATTATCCAGCTTTGTTTTTTGTGCGCTAGTTGGTCTAATGCTTTCTTTGACACTGTAATTATCAGTCTGCTCTGGCGTGTCCTAATAGCAGGATGCTGTAGAATTGGGGGATGGTACAAATTCTGAAAGCTAATCTTAGACTTAAGATAACATTTAAGACAAATGATGCACTCGCCGAAAAGAAATGTGCAAAATTTGTACCTTTAGATGTACAACAGCTTTTCACTAGGGCAGTATGCTCAAAGAGACATCTTTGTACCTTATTATTCCTAAAATCAGATACCACCTCCTTGATAAAATCCATTGCGAGAGTAAATGATGCGCATGTTTGTAGCAGGTGTAAAGTCTCAGAGATCTGATCACCCAAGATGGATATTCATACCAGGTCTAAACAGGGCCTATATTCGAGTCTTCCCTTTCCATATGGTTCATGTAATACTCTTGCAGAGTTTGGAAAGCAGGAAGCGCTAATTACCTCTTCTCTGTTATTTTAGGAGACCGACTGTGCCAGACTTGTGATCCAACAGCATGGTTTCTCACATAAAAGCAGGTGATTTCTACAGCTATGTGTGTATGGGAAGCTGTTAGCACAAAGCAAGAGGCTCCACACTTGCTCATTTGCACATGTATGATAAACAGAGACATAAAAACATGCATAATTTATGAAGATCACGTCACTTTAACAGGAAATGCGGCAGTGAATCTTTTATTGTCTCAATGTTGAATAACTGCTTCCCTATTCTTTTTTCCCTTCCTCATCTTTCCCAAGAAACCTCTGAAAATGATTTTCTCCATTTTCCCACGAGTTTCAGTATAACGTTATGAGCCCTTTGTGGTTACTCCATCAACTCTGCCTGGCAAGAACCTGGCTGAGGTCTAACAGGGCTTCCAACAATGATTGAGAGAAGTGCTTGGACTCGCTTCAGGCTACATGAGATGAGCCAAGTCTGTCCTCATTTTGAAGGGTGATAATCTTAGAATACTAGGAATACACCCAGTGAGTTTACAAAAACCCAACCTAAACTAGTATTTCTCAACAACATTTGAAAAATAGATGCCCTTAACATGTTTTGTTCCAACACTGTTTGAAACGGTCTTAAACAAAGGTTGATTGATTCTTTCAAGGCAAATTAAAGACCCTAAAAAGTAAAAGTAACCACTGTTAATGAGGCATGGTCTTGATCTAGACCCCAGGAGAGTGTAGACCTTTAACTCCCATCTGTTTCAACCTCGCGATCTGGCTTAATGAGAATTCAAGACGCAAATGTGGACAGACGTTGAGGCTTGGCAGCACAACTTCACTCCACTAGACCAGGATGAAAAATCCTTAGTTGACCTAGTTAGAAAACCTAACTATTAGTGTGTGCACCTTAGGTCATATTCAAAATGTCACCCTCAGTTCTTGCTCTGTCCTCTTTGGCGGAGTCCACGCTTTGGTGATGTAATGCCACATGGGCTGTTGGGTACTAGACCGCTTAGTAGTTTGTACCAGTACAAGCTTCGCAAAAGGGCGGTCAGGAGCAACAATTTGAATCATAAAATGACAAATGGGACACCATCTTGGGATACCGTCTTGTGGACCATACAGACACATGCAAGTGAAGGCCATAAAAACAGTAATCTCCAGTAACACAAATCTTATGGATAAATGGATAAATTAATGGAATATCATGTACACTACGATAGGGTTGTCAAAAGTCGGTACTGAAATTTAAAAAAATGTGACGATACCAGCATTTCCCCCTATAATTTTGAGCGCTGTTGAGTGGATTCTTAAACACCTCTGATTGGCCACTGTGTTCATGCCCTCAACAGATATGTCTGTGATTGGCTACAATGATCAACGCTTCAAAACATGTTGTAAATAGACATTGTTGACATTCTTCACAGTGCGTTTACCCAGATACACACGGGAGCATTTGAAAGCATACGCTGATAAACGCCTCCCGTGTGTATCTGTGTAAGCGCTTGGTGAAGAGTGTCAAAGATGTCCATTTACAACATGTTTTTGAAGCGTTGATCATTGTAGCCAATCACAGACATATCTGTTGAGCGCGTGAACACAATGGCCAATGAGAGGTGTTTAAGAACCCGCTCAACAGTGTTCAAAATGCTAGGGGGAAATGCTGGTATAGTCACATTTTTAAAATTTCAGTACCGACTTGGTATCGAAGTCAGTACTTTTGACAACCCTACAACTATGATGATTTGGAAAGCCATCAATGCAAGTGGTGGTTCTGTTATCTTTATCATCCAGATCAACCACATCTGAACCCACTTGCGTTCATTGACAAGAAGTTATTTGGAATTACTGCAAGATGTACTGCATAAGTTATTTATGATCTCAAAATTGTCACAAAGTTCTCCTGGAAAAGCAATCGGCACGTTCCATCTTGCTTCGGATCTACAGGGGGCCGCAGGGTCTTTGTGTGGTCTCTCCTGGCTGGTTATTTATGGCATGCTAGTACAACAGGTACTGGCAAACTATCCCAAACCTGTTGAGGCCATTCTTCTTAAGTTGTCCTGTAAAACACAACTTTGATTTTAACCATACACTAATGAAAGAGCTCATTAGTGAACTCCATTTTAAAACTCAAATGTGATTTATAGTTTATGTTCAGGCAAACATTGTTGCAGAACAATTGAGACGTAGATCAATTTCTCAATTGTCGTGGCCTTCTTGACTTCTGTCTGGAGGACTTCCTTTAAACACAACTCACCCACCCCATAATCCCTTGGGCCCAACAAACTCTCCTGATGTCTAAAGTGCTGTAATACATACATTGAGTCAAAGGAGTGCGAGTCATTATACTTGCATCATTTCCTAAATAGCTCATACTCGCTTTAATGAGTGCAGGTTAATTAAAGTAGGGTCATAACGCTGGCTTTGTCCCTGTTTAAGCCTGACTTGCAGATGTCCCCCATTACATGCAGAAAGACAGATGTGACGTCTTTCTCCTGCACACGTCCACAAGCACAGCTTGGTTTTATAACCACAGACAAAAGTGTCCAGTCATAAGTCTGTCCCCAGCCAATTAGCAGAGTGACAAAGAGACACGGAGATGTACACTTTAGAACAAAGGCCTTCACACTAGAAGACAAAGAATGAATTAAGAGAGACTTGTGCTCAGATTTTCACAAATTAATTTTTGATAAAAAAAGAGCCTTAATGCAATGAAAAGGTGGTTTAAGTGACTTAATATATTCATTAAGTCATGAATTAATTTATTAATATATTCATTAACTATTTACTTATTACACCACTGTAAAAAATACGCTCTATCTACTCAATAAAATTGTGGCAACAGATTACAAGCAATATTATTAATTAAATTCAACATATAAGAATTGAGTTAGAATTAATCAAATTAAATCCTTAAAAGTCAACCATTTAAAATGTGTAAAATTAACAAACACCATTACAAAAACCACAAACTGACATAAAAAGCAAAGAGTCAAACTGCCCAACTAAATGAAACACTGATCACCATAGTGGCGACCAAACATCTAAACCTCTGTTAATTCTTGTGTTTCTCTTTCCTTCAGTGATTCTACATGTTATTATCAGGTGTCTTCAGTGTTGGCAATAAAAAATAAAGAGTTCTAAATTCATCTTTGACTTCTGTCTGTTATTCAGATATTTTGTTTAAATTTTACTTAAATTTTACTCGTTTTATATGGTTGACATTTAAGGAATTAATTTGATTAATTCTAACTCAATTCTATTTGTTGAATTTAATTAATAATATTGCTTGTAATCTGTTGCCAAAATTTTGCGGACTAGATATAGCGTATTACTTTTTACAGTGTATCTGGAATCATTTGATTGAGATGGTGGCATCATTTGGTAAAATATTTTTGTATACTGTCAACTTATCTGTATTTTTTGACCACTTTCTTGGGCAACCATTTTCATTGTGTTTACCTTATAAGCAGAAGCCATAAAAATTCTATAAAGATTAAAGTTATATTATTATAAAGTATTATTATTTTTTAATTATTTTATCACATTTATTAAAACTTGTATTATTATTATTAATCATTTATTGAACATTTTTGTTCCTTATCATGCTAATTTTTCTAAATAACCAACAAAAACAACAAGCCATGAGATGCCACTTATTTACACTAATTTTACCATGGTAATGGTGTTTTTTCCAATTCACAGCATGCCTACAAACACCCCTTAACAGGGGTAAAATCACATGGACTCTTATTGCTTTATGATATTTTTCCTCAAAAAAACAGATGCATTTTGAGATTGTTGTTCTGTGCTCTTAAAGTGCAGTTAAAGTTTAAATGGGGCAGATGTTTGAATTTTACATTTGTTATAACTAGAAATGCACGTAAGACACAGACTCCACCTGAGATAAGTGACTGACATATGACTGACCACAGACAACCGTCGAGGGTCAGGACAATGGTGTCCTTTAAAACTGTCCAGCTGTCTGGACACCAAGTTCTAAAAGTTGCATTTACACGATTTATGGCAAGCTTCCTCAATGTCTGAGCTGTGTCCAACTTAACCTTGTCCAAAATCAGGCTGACCAGGGTCTCCTGAACAATAATAAGGCTACATCTGTCCTCAATAACAGGCTGTTCCTCCAGGCCACCAGAAAAGACACATCTAAAACATTCAGGTTGTCCTCCACAACAGCAAAGACACAACGTGCCTCAACATCTCTCATGCAAATCAGATGCAATCGCACTGAACATCACAAAAAGAGAATGCGGGAACGCTGCCTGCGCAAACAACTTTTACTTCAACTAAAACTTTTACTTTCAGTTCACGAGTTCACACTTACAAATAATCAGATAGAGTAAAGAGTTTGTGTATTTGGCGTGCTTTCCGAGGGGAGTGCTCCAAGCTCGGAATCTGGCCAGAAATTACTCCCCCCGTATTCCTGGTTGGGAACAAGCCAATAGTGAGGGGTCTGGGTGGTGGAGGGATGCAGATAAATATAAGCCTCCTCTCATGCTAATTGGATAGATCATTTGATAGTGTTCCTCCCGAACTTTGTTAATAAAACATAATTTAAACTGAAATGTTTAATGGTCTTAAAGGGTCATGAAACCATAAAACACATTTTTTGAGATGTGAACAGATAAGTACAAGTTTGCACATCAATGAAAACAATGATAGCACTCATTATGTTTATTACTAAGGGGAAACTTATTAACTTATTATTAAGGAGAGACGTTTTGTTCTTCTGGTTTAAAAAGCAAAGTTGAACCAACGTCATAGAAAGATCATTAGTCATCATTAGTTTCTTTAGCTTTTCTCCGCGTTATTCACGAGAATAAACTCTTTTAATCCAATATCTGCACTGTATTAAGCATGAGATGGCATTACAGCGGAGAATTCAAATGTCAAGAAAGACACCTCTGCCTGTTTTTTTCCTTCAGACATGTGTTGTAAGTGTATATTTCTTCAATAAAGTAGCACAAAAGTGTTGTTTGCATTTTCGCCACGATGCGGTCAGAGCTGGATTTTGACTACCAGCACACAGAAAATATGACTAACAAAAATATGAATGTAACAAAGCTCAGAGCGGTTTCTGCGGAGAATGCCACGATGAGTTTAACAACACTTGCTACGCTCATGCTCATATTTTAATATTC
This sequence comes from Mylopharyngodon piceus, assembly GCA_039654765.1. Classification (NCBI taxonomy): domain Eukaryota; kingdom Metazoa; phylum Chordata; class Actinopteri; order Cypriniformes; family Xenocyprididae; genus Mylopharyngodon; species Mylopharyngodon piceus. The sequence continues at coordinate 7,824,644 of CM077459.1, read as the reverse complement.
ATTTGTCTGTATAATAAGTGTGTTGTAGATCTGAATTGTTCTGGTTGTTGTCTCCTCTCTTCCCATGCTCTACACTCCCACTTTTCCACAGCTTTACACACCCATTTCTTTATTCTTTTTTTAATCTGAGGTAAGAACGGCTAGTGGTAAAACAAGGGGGTTTCATGACACTTTAAAGGTAGGGTAATTTCTAATGAACTAATATATTGCATTGATGTTTTCTGTTGGCAATGAACACTCAGTTTCAAGGCAGATAGTGTCTTTCTCTCTCTCTACCAGTTGTTTCATGCATCTTATTTGCCCGTGGGGTGAATTCCTACTTGGGTGAGAGATATTTTATAGTCGATTACTGCATGAGACATTTCTACGTTATTTTATATAACTGGAAACATGTAGACTTCCCCTGCCTGGGCATGTTTTACAAAAAGATATTAAAAAAAACACTGAAAACTTTTGTTGGAAAAGTGCTCTTAAGCAAAATTTCTGCTTGGTTCAATGAATCATTTGTCAAATCAACTTCAATAATTAACGTGGTTCAGATAATATTTTGAGTTTCTGTTGATCGCCTTCATTGTATTAACTCAAATTTTTAATTTCAATGAACTCAAAATTAAGGCAACCAGGTAACTTACTTTTTTAAGTTAAACTAACAATTCTTTACAGTGTAGGGGTGCCAAAAAATGTCTGTTTAAAAACAGAAAAATACTGTCAGAAAACAAAACAAAAAACAAACAAACAGATAAACTGTATAAAAAAAACAAAACAAAACAAAACAAAAAAAACAGTAATTTATTCCCTAGAATTACTGTTTATTGTTGTAATTCTGCACAAAATATTTTTCTTTTAACATACATTAATTGTTAGAATATAATCATACACCTCTAAAACACATAATACTATTATTTAACCTTAAAAGAAAACTGATTTTAACCAACACATTATCGTAAATGGTAAGAAAAACATGTTGACTGACTGCAGATTTCTGTAGTTATACATTCGTTTCCGGTTTTCTATTTTTACAGGGAAAAAAATCTGTAAAATATTAATCAACATTTTATGTAAAATTACTCATTCTGTAAAAATACAGAAAATTTCCTTGATTTGTACAATTCTATGTAAATTTAATAGTGGAAATGTAAATTACAGCAAATATCTGTAAAACAATTTCATTGTATAATGACAAAATGGGAAAATTCTGTAAAAAAAAAAAAATACAGACCATTGCCTGTAAAATTACATTTATTTTTAACAGTATAGATACAGAACAAACTGAGTGCCAGTGGCTGTTGTGGTGTACGGGCATGACTTGAGGAAACCCATGTGGGAAAGCTCAGGGCTGTTTGGTTTACCAGACTAGCAAACCTTTTGAGGGCACTGAAGAGGTAAGAAAGCACCGTGACATTACTCAAAGAAAACCTCTCAGCAGCTATTAAGCTTTTATAGCCTGTATATTGACCTTCTGTCTTCATTAAACTTTTATTCAAGTACATTTGTTTTTAAAACGATCTCAGTGGAAAGCAAACTTTTATTGTCATAAATGGAGGTCTTCCTCCAATTATTGATTCTATTGGCTACTATAAGATTAGAAACTTTTATTGCTTAGAAACTTTAAAGGGATGGTTGATTATGATTTCACTGTTTTTTTAACTTTAGTTAATGTGTAATGTTGCTGTTTGAGCATAAACAACATCTGCAAAGTTACAGTGCTCGAAGTTCAATGCAAAGGGAGATATTTTCTTTTAAAGAATTCTCTGTTTAAAGACTACAACAAACAACTAGGGACTACAACAAGCTTCTTCCCGGGTTAGTGACATCACTAAGCCTAAAATTTACATAAACCCTGTCCCTGAGAACAAACAACAAAGGGAACGAGGCCATGTTGGGTTGCTTTAGAGAATTATCAGCTGTCATTTTACGCTGGACTGCTTCACAAACGAGGGTCAATTCAACGCTGGATTTGCACACATGCTAGTCGATGAGTTGAATAAACTCCACAGCAACTACATAAATTTATCCACTAACTGTTCAGAAACATCCAGATGCATTCTAAAAGTTGTAACTTCTTCCTGAGTCTCTCCATCAGTGTCCGACTCCGGTTTGAACAATGTAAGGCTGAACACCGTTACTGACAATCGTCATTTTGGCTGCGTGAGATTCTCCAGCTTTGTTGTTGTTAAGCATTTAACGCAACACACACAAAAATGGCACACCCAAATAAGGGCAAATTTGACAAGCTATAATAAATGATCTGTGGGGTATTTTGAGCTGAAACTTCACAGACACATTCTGGGGACACCAGAGACTTATATTACATCTTGTAAAAGGGGCATTATAGGACCCCTTTAAACATACAATATGACATGCAGGTTTATAAGACAAACTTACAAATGTTGTTGTTAGTTTGTTGTCTAATGCTATACATTTTTAAACATGACTCAAGTGTCCAATTGATTTTTGGGGTCACTGTATCCACTTTGCAGTGCTGTTTTTACTATTATTTGCTTAATTATCTTTTTAAACAACATGAATTAGAATAACTCCTCCATCTTAATCATAAACACTCAACAATAGTGTAATAACTATTACAGACACATGACCCAAAAGCTCACTGAATCTTGTTTAAATTGATTTTGGAGACTATTTTAAGACTTGATTCAGCACTTTACAGACGAAAAATGGCAGATGCAGAATTCAAACCCAACACAGGGGCCATTACTGTGCATATCTCTACAAGCAAGTTTCCATTTACTGCGAGAGCTACCATTCAGAGCAATAAAATATTACAGTAATGTTTGCAAATGGCTGCTTATCGACAGCAATAAATCCTCCCTGCTGCATCTGAAGACAAGACAAGAGATAGACAGAGTTTCATTGGATCATTCCAAATGTGAAACAATCAGTCAACGAGAGAGAGAAACAAACCACAGGAATAAAAGAAAGAAAGTGTCTTGTTTGAAAAGAACATTTAAATATGGGTTATTTTATTCATAATTATCATGACAGATGTTGCCACTTAAGCCAAAATGATAAATCATATAATACAATCGTTGATGGAAGCATATGGACATATTTATATCATCTACATGACATATGGTGCATATTATAATTATAAAATCTGCAGTTCTGTTCTTTGTTTATTGCGGAATAATTAATTGATTATTTAATTTGTTTAATATGTGCTGATAATCTCAGGATCCGGTAAAATCCAAAAACATGAGGTATGCATTAAAATAAATACAAATAGGCCTACATAATAAAGTTGCAGAACACAATGTTGTGGGGAAAAAGCTCTGAAGGCTATTTTTGTCACCATCAGCTATTTTAGTAGCTGTCTTCTGACAGGTAAACGTGCGTGTGACACGTGAAAACTGAAATGCGAGTTTTCTGACACTTTGCAGTGAGTAAGAACTATTCATCCATAATCACTCCATTTTACCCTTCTTAAACGTTCCACTGCTGGAAAATGCAAGACTGCATTTTCTCCTCACGATAATTCACCCCAACATTAAACTCCTGCACATGTCATTGTTGGCCATTTTCCCATACTTCCCCTAATTTCCTGTCTGGGGTCAGTGTTGTCATGGCGACAGGCAGAGGATTGACCTATGAGAACGTTTATAGCTGGACCAGACAGAGGCAGGAGCGCCAAAACACAATGCCACGTGCTGACCGGCTTCAGTCCGCTCGCTATTCACCCGCCTTTTTCTCCTGCTTTCCAACAATCCTCCAGTACTTTAAACAGGATTATGTCCCAAACTAAATCTTGTGATTCCATAAACAGCCTCCAATTGTAGCACAGAGACACTCGACACCGTCAGCTTTATTGATGTTGTAGTATTTGCATCAAAACCCACAATTCCTCAAACGTTTGTTAACAAAATGTTCTAGTACCATTACAAAGAGATAGCGTATGCTAATTAGCGTATCCACGCTTTCTGCAAATATGACTTGACTAGGCAAACAAGACATTCAAATGCTCTGTTCCAAAACCTAGTGAGCTGCCAACCTAGACACCTTTTCCAGGCATCAAAGATGGAGTCTTGACACAAAAGGATGTTCAAAAAAATGGCAGGGAGCAAATTTGTGCTAGAAGCTAACTCAGATACAATTAAGGGTAATCCCAGTATGCAACACTGTGAAGAAGAAAAAACACCCCACGAAGTGAGGTCTTCAATTTGATTAACGGTTCACCTAATATTTGTGTGTGATATATATTTTATGCTTAAGAAAGAGTATCGTGTTGTTAGCTTAGCTGCTCGCTAACATCAAACTCTACTGTAATCAATTGTGAGTCGAATCTCTAGTGCACTTCACATGAAAAGTGCTATATTTGTGTATGTAGTGTGTTCCATTTCAGTCACTTATGAGGTTCCACGAGAGTTTGACAACTCACAAGTTTTAGCTAATGCTAATGACTAGATAATGAAGTTAAAGAAATGTTTTTAACCCTCTGGTGCTTTTCTGTCATTTTTGCCCAAAAATTTTTACGTTTTGTTTTTATTAGAATTTTTTACTTCATCGGAATGGTACGAAACTTGGTAAAGGTTTTGGCACTTGCTATATGAACACAAAAAAAAAAATCATGGAAATTCAAAAAAGTTAAATGGTCCAGAAAAAAAAGTGTCACACTTGTGCTCCTCGCATTGGAAATGAATGGGGGACGGATTTCATCTAGTGAAAACTTTTGGTATTGCCAAACAAAATCTTACTGAAAGCTCATTTTTTGAGATATCAAGCTCAAATTTGGAACACAACTTGTTTAGATTTGTGGCTTTGATTTTCTTGCAGTTTTAGAGTAAAATGTGTTTTTGAAAATACATATTTCATATAAAAATTGAAAATAATATTTTTGTGCATTTTTCATGACAATAAACGTAAAATTCTGTAACTGTGTTAACTTTTTAAAACTTTTTTCACTTCAGCAATAATTTGCCAAGTGTCCTCTTTAAAAAGAGACCCAAATTAAGTCTGCATTCAACATTTATTACATTTTAAGTTGGAAATTTCATTTCCAGATCTATGCTCAAAAAGTGAATAAATTGATTATAACTACAGCGTAAATATAATTTAGTACCATAAAATCCCCTAAAAATAAAAAATATTAAATAAAAAACATTATCAAACTAAAAACACAGTACATTCATTTCACCGAAATAAAAAATATCGGTCATTTTTGACTGACACGCGAAGAGCACCAGAGGGTTAAGCAGCTCCCTTTAAATGTTTTTGAACTTGTGCTGTTTTTAGCTGCTAGTAGAGAAGTCTTAGCTTTTTGTACAGCTGGGCCTTTGGTTTTGGCTTGAAGTATGCATAAACAGTGCCACTGACCAGGCAAGATGGTGTTTTCCTTATTACTGCCATCCTAAATCCATGAACGATAAAAATAACCTCCACAAGACAAGTGCACTAGCCTGCAGACTTCATATTCAAAAATGAAAGTACATTTTAGGGTTGAAATGTTTCCATCAGAGTAGCCAATGTATGAAAGCAGTGCCAGAAATTCCAGTATCGCCCCGAGTCTTGTTTAGCCGCAAATGACAAGGGACAAAGTTCACGTCCTGATCTGGGTCCAGTTCACAGAAGTTCTCAACAGTGAGAAGCGAGTTTGAGAAAGCACTTGTTCGGGAGTCAAGTATGAAGATGTTTTCTCCATGAATCATCTAAGCAGTCACTGCACTTTCATCTGCAATGTGAATATCAATAGCAACTATCAGCCAGAGAAAACTATACATTAAGTCCACCTCCTGACCTTTATGTTCATTGGATTTTAAATGCGATGCTGGTACAGTGGGCGCCTTGTTAAAAGCATGTGCATGTTCACAGAAACGGCTCCAGGAAAGAAGGTCTAAAGTAAATAGAAAAGAGGCAGAGAGGGGAATGGAGTGTGTGTTGGAGAAAGTGGGAGTGACTTGAGTTGGCAAAGAGAAGTAAGTCTTAAAGACTTCCAGATGTGGGGCTGGTTGGCAGATGATAGAGAAGAACTTCTGTAGCAAAAGGACTATGAATTACTCTGAAAGTACCTAGCTCTGTAGTCTTGTGAGTAACGATACTTTTACCATCACAGTAACTTTAAAGGGAACCTTTTATGCAAAATTCACTTTTACATGGTGTTTAAACATAATTGTGTCGGCAGTTTACCATAACATCCTATAATGGTAAACATTTTTTAATCCCTATAAATCATAAGCAGTGTTGCAGATTGAAGCTTTTTGACATCACAAATGATTAGGCCCCGCCCACGACTGCTGACAGACTCTGCCTTATTAGCATAGACCCCGCCCTCACTGAGCTGTACACTGTCTGCCATGTTTTTCTCATTGCCAGAGCATCTAACAGCAGCATTCAAGTAAGAAATGTATTATTATTAAAGCTACTAAAGTTTTTAATCAAGAGCAGTGAGTGATTTTCAGTTTTTCTTTTGTTGTTTGATTCATATTAACAGCATATATAGCAGTAGGTACTGTATATTACGTTGCTGTCATATTAACACACAGATCTACATATGAAATTTCTTTACTTGCTGTTTACATTCACAGAAATAACCACCTGTGTTTATGTGAAATGTGTTTTTGACATAACGTTGTGTGTATTTGACAGTTTAAGCACAATAACACGTGAAAGAGAACTTAGTTTAATACTCACACGACGCGTCGTTTGACATCCAGCTTTCTGTGCGCATGTTTTGTCTGTGTGCGCTCAGAAAACCATATATCAGAAGTTTAGACTGATATGGCTTTAAAACACATGCAGATAATAACCTTTTATGATGATGAAGAACTGCAATGTCACGTGAGCGTGAACACAATAGAGATGATAATAAAAACCAAACAGATATTTTGTTAGTTTCTGGTATCCGAAGCACAAGCTGTAGGCTCTGCCCTCTTCTGGAAAGCGGGTCGGGGAGCAGCAGCTCATTTGCATTTAAAGACACATGCATGAAAACAGCATGTTTTTCCTTCCATTCAAAAATAGGCATTTACAACATGGTATAATAAATGATCTGTGGGGTATTTTGAGCTCAAACTTCACAGACACATTCTGGGGACACCAGAGACTTATTTTACATCTTGTAAAAATGGGCATAATAGGTCCCCTTTAAAGTCATTTTACTTCATAATGTGATTTTGAGTGAAACAGGTTATTAAATTATTAAAATTGTAAGACGGGACTTCATCTATCAGGAACTAATCTGACTGTGAAAAGTGCTATATGACAGGTAGCTGCAGGGGTGGGGCTGAAAAATAAACAGACTTGATGATGTCAGCAGAAAGAAAAGTTTTGATGTCATGCCAAACATTCCACTTTACTTTTCTGAGTCAAAAAGATGATTCTTTTTGTGTTGACTTTAAAACCAGGGGATCAAAAGCAAACTACGCAAACTTATCTTATAAGTGCATTGATCCAATGTTAATCAGGGCTGTTTAAAAAGCATTCCCAGGCACAATAATAGCAGCCAACAGTGAATAATCTGGTTGCGAGATGCTTTGCATAATAAAGTACCATGAACACGTTCTGAAAGGCCACTGAGTCACAGCTTAAATCACCAATGAGCCACATTTAAGGCATTTGAGATTCAATCTACTGCACTTGACCGAGGAAACGCAGTGGATCAGATGCCCATTCATCAACAGAAATGGAACGCGAGGGTTTTGTGAAGTGCATGCACAGCACTTTGTTAACACGGCAGCCCTGAAAGCACATTGATCCATTGGGTCGTCTTTATGGACCGACCTAATTTGATGCCCACATGGTCATCCCAGAGAAAGCAAGCTGTGTAAGGATTATGCAGAGCTGAGATCCTGACTACCCATGCTAAAAAAGAGCTTTTTGCTAGCTTAGCCTAAATATTGCACCCACACTCCTCTGATCTTTTTTTTTTTTTTTTTTTTAATTTCCCACTGCTTCAATAATGTCATGGAAATCATTTTAATGTCAGCAAAGTTCTCATAGCTAGACAAGAAGCAATGTTTCATTCAATTCAATCTGTAACATAGCTGAAATCAGTTAGCATCTTAGCTACACTGTTGGAGCATTTCAATGTTTCATTTCAACTCAAACTTTTGTATAGAAACGTTTGAGGAGTGATTTAAATCCAGAGATATTTATATTGACACAGTGGAGTGATTGGGGGAGAGAATTCCATAATTTTGGCACAGCAACGCTGAATGATCTACCCCCCCACTGAAGTGAGGCGAGTACACAAGCAGAGATTCTGGTGATTTGAGTGGGCTGGTCTACAGATACTCATCAGCATATAAATGGTAATTAAAACCATGTCAGTACAAGATTTGACGCAATGGTAATATGTAAATAATGAATAGTAGTGGGCCTAGAACAGATCCCTGGGGGACACCTTGCTTCAAATGGGCAGTAGGGGATAGAAAGTCCTGCAAAATGTAGAACTGTCTGTCTGAGAGATATGAAAACCAAGAAAGAGCAGCACCAGAAATACCCACATCTGAAAGGCGAGATATAAGTAGATCATAGGAAACAGTATCAAAGGCGAAGCTAAGGTCAAGTAGCAAAAGTATATAGAGAGAGAACCAGTGTCAGCAGAGAGTAGTAAATCAATCAGTACCTTTACAATTGCAGTTTTAGTACTATGCAATGGTCGAAAACCAGACTGAAAAGGATCAAAGAGATTGTTTTCAACTAGAAAAGACTGAAGCTGAGAGGCAACAGTGCTTTCCATTAATTTGGTAATAAACGGTAAATTTGAAATCGGACGACAATTAGATAAAACTGAGGGATCAAGGTTAGGTTTTTTAAGAACTAGGGTAACTGCAGTGGTTTTAAGTGGCATAGGGAATGATGCAGAGGTAAGAGATGCATTGATGAAATGAGAAATAGTTGCAGAAATAACAGAGTGGCACAATTTTAGGAGAGGAGTAGGAGCAGGGTCAAGACAACAGAACAACAAATTAGCTTTCAAAATCAACTCAGAGATGGTTAATGTCTCAGAAATATATCAATAATACTTGATAAGACTACTAAACATTGTTATTGCTAAATATGAACAAACCGCTAACCCACTTCGCTATGTCTTGTCCTGCAATGTTTTTGCTACAAACATGGATGATTCCTCAACAAGATACTTTTCTAAGGATCTAGGAAGTGAAAAAAAAAAAAAAAAAAATTGCATACTGTCCGAAATTGTCGAAAGTGGACAAGATCAAAACGTTTCAAATAGGGCTGGACGATTAATCGAAAAGTAATCGAAACCGAAATTCAGAACTTCTAACCGACGTAATTTTCCCATGTCGGTTATTTCGGTTTTTTAATCCTGTTAATACTTTACCCTTAAAGGAACACTCCACTTTTTTTGAAAATAGGCTCATTTTCCAACTCCCCTAGAGTTAAACAGTTGAGTTTTACCGTTTTCGAATCCATTCAGCCGATCTCCGGGTCTGGCAGTACCACTTTTAGCATAGCTTAGCATAGTTCATTGAATCTGATTAGACCGTTAGCATCTCGCTCAAAAATTACCAAAGAGTTTTGATATTTTTCCTATTTAAAACTTGACTCTTCTGTAGTTACATCGTGTACTAAGACCGACGGAAAATGAAAATGATATTATGCAGCGCCTGTGACCCCCTGCTTGCACAAGGACCGTGCCTTGCAACCATGGAAACATTTGTGAGAGACGTTGCGTAATATCATTGTGCCTGCTGCACACATGGTACGACAGCAAAGTTCCTTGATTATTACGCCGGATGAGAGTATAGTTCCTAGCCATATCGGCCTAGAAAATCGCAACTTTTCATTTTCTGTCGGTCTTAGTACACGATGTAAAAGCAACACGGAGGTGAACGCCGGTTTAACACATAGTGATGGCACACGAGCGGCGAGCCTTGCGTCTTCACTAAGCTTTGTCAGTTGTATTTGTTTTAAGGTTTACCAGTTTGGACATTCAAGCGATTTTAGACGATTGGATGTATATTATTCTGAGCTACCGTGCCCGCGCAGCTGCATTGTGGCATGAACGCTCATACAAACAGTAGCTGCACAAAACGTGAAGATCGCGCACACAGAGAGGAACGTAGAAACTAGTTGTCAGCGCTGACCTGTGATTTATCACTAAAGTAGCTTAGAAACTCAAACCTTATTGTAGCATATATTTTTCTACTTTTGAAGGAACTATTTACAACCCACAGCTTCACAATTAATAGAGAGAAGGTATTTCACAAACGCAATCGCTCTCATTACTGGTACTGTGCTAATTTATCTTTATCTGATTTACAACAAGCAGAAATCTGTAAGAAATGTTACAAACCATAGATAAAATAACTGCTGAAATTGAGCTATGTCATGTCAGATCACTCTTTCAAAAGAAAAAAATATCCCACCTTTAATAGTCAATCATATTTACAGTATAAAACTTGTCAGTGAACTATGAGGGCAAAAAAAAACAAAAAACAAAAAAAACAAACAAATAAACAAAACGAGATAATCGTTCATTAATCGTAATCGAGGTAAAATGTTCAATTAATCGAGGTTTTGATTTTAGGCCATAATCGTCCAGCCCTAGTTTCAAACATTTTCAAAATGCGACATTTGTGATCAGATCAGCCAAAACGCATTGTAATACGAGGTGTAAACAGGGCCATAATAAGAGACAAGAATGTCCTGGAGTCTTGGTGGTGGGCTCTTTTGACTTTTGACAACCAAGAACACCCAATGAATTTGTGCTTAAAAACACTCAAAACACCTTAGCAGCTACATAGCCACCATTAACAACACCCTAATATTGTGGTGGTGAATTCTGCACAGACAAGCACAACTCTATTCAGAGAATATATAAATATATGGGTCATTGACGAATAAGGTTTTTAAAAGTGTAAAAAAAAAACATAATGGAGATATAATTATTTTGAAGTTTTATTAAGTATTGACAATGAGATTATATGGTTTTCATAATCAATTAACACTGCTTTTGTCATTTTTTTTTTTTCAAAATTTGTCACCAAAAAAGTCATTCGGTTTAACCAAAATTTCGGTTTTACCGAATGACACTTTTGGTTATACCGAATGACGATATTTTCAAACAATGCTAACAGGCTGATAACTAGCTAGCTAGCAAAAGGACAATCAAACATTTTATATTTAGTACAAGTTTTTAAAATATTACAGCATTTTCCATGTTTTACAGCGGTTGTACCGAATGACCTGATGTTTCGGGACATGTGTATGAGCAAGTGAAAACATGAATTTTTTAAACAGTTAAAAGAGAGTTAGTTACTTTGCTTCACGACCATGTGGTCCTGTGCAGGTGTCTGAATGATGTCACATCCTGTCACATGATATTGACTGCATGACTTCAGAATGGTCCCTTTATATTGGTTATTCCGAATGATATCAGTGAAATTCATTTTTCCAGACATTCTTTCTCATAACAAAGCAACGACTTCTACACATAATTTTAATACCATTTTGTACTATGTTGATATATGATGTTATAAAATCATTCCAGAATAAAAAATATATACATTTATTACATTTTAAGATATTTTAATCACAAATGAAATGGCTGTATTGGCCTTTGGACGGTTAAACCGAATGACATTTTGACACTTCAAAATCTTTAAAATACCTTTATATGTAGCAAAATATAATTAAAACCTTTTAGATTCAATAAAAGTGATCTAGTTGTACTACCTTACACACTCTGGAAGTCATATCTTTGTTTTTCATTATTATTAAAGCCTTTGGACAAGAAAATGACCCGTCACGTCATTGACCCATACAAGTATTCATACTGAATTTTATGTGCATATCAAACTGTCACATCAACCACTAATATAAGTTTTGTCCTGAATGACATCACAACAGAGCATAATGAATTCATGAGAAATGGTGATGAAAGCTGGACAGTTATACATCAGAACCACTTGTTGTCACATTTTACAGATATTGTTTGTTTTCCTTTCCTGGTTAGTTAAGATTGGTCTGCTTGAACAAGAAACTAAGTGCTTGTGAAAAACCCCATGCTCTGCTGGTAAACCACAGACAAATCAAAATGAAAATACAACTTAGATGATGCAGAACTTGGCAGAGAGGGGTAATTCTCAAAACTGGAGAAGAGGAAGTGTGTAGTGACCTGTTACAGGCAGAATGATGTAATAATGTGACCTGTGATTTCTGCAAATTAGTTTTCATTTACATCAGACTAAATGCCAAGAAGACTAATAATGGAAAGCTATCAACATTTGTGTGGGTCTACCAACAGATTGCAAATTCAGTATTTTATACAGATAATTCACACCAATTGTAATTTTGCCAGTACAATCATGTCAGTATTTTACCAACATACCATGCACAAGTTTTGAAACTAGTTTAAAAGGTACTTATTTGTCATAATCAACAGGTGTGGCAGTGTTTTTATGAAGATGAGGATGTATGAAGTCATTTCCCCTCAAGTTCACACAGGTGTCCAAGCACAGGTGTAGTTCGTCACATTATCATTACTAATGTTCCACTGTTTCACAATCACAATACCCAGTTTGAAACTTTTTTGTATTGTTGAAAAATCTTAAACCTAACAAACTCGTTGTGAAATGTTTTGATTAAAAAGTGCTTTCTTAAAATTAATCAAACTTAGTTTAATACACACTGTCCAAATCAGTGTTATTTTAGTATCTTTAGTTTGTTAATATTTTGAATTAGATTTTATTATATTTTCTGTTTTCATATTAATTTTAAAGTTTTAGTTTTAGTATTTTTTTAAATATGTCTATATAATTAAGTTTTAAGTTTATTTTTCTACTTCAACTTTAACTAAAGAACAATGTGAAATGTTGTCTTGCCAAATATCTGAAATAAAATAAGTTATTAATAAGTTAGTAATAATAATAAAAATTATTTTATATATATATATATATATATATATATATATTTCAGTTAATGTTAATTTCTATTATTTTTTCTGTTTTTAGTTTTAACGATAATACGTGATTATTTAGTTATTAATAATAAGTTATATATATATATATATATATATATATACACACACACACACACACACACACACACACACACACACGTGGCCCTGGACCACAAAACCAGTCATAAGTCACACGGGTATATTTGTAGCAATAGCCAACAACACATTGTATGGGTCAAAATTATAAATTTTTCTTTTATGTCAAAAATCATTAGGGTATTAAGTAAAGATCATATTCCATGAAGATATTTTGTAAATTTCATACTGTAAATATATCAAAAATATATTTTTGTGAGTGGAAATGCATTGCTAAGGACTTCATTTGGACAACTTTAAAGGCGATTTTCTCAATATTTTGATTTTTTTGCAGATTCCAGATTTTCAAATAGTTGTATCCCAGCCAAATACTGTCCCATCCTAACAAACCATACATCAATGGAAATCTTATTCATTCAGCTTTCAGATTATGTATAAATCCCAATTTCAAAAAATTGACCCTTATGACTGGTTTTGTGGTCCAGGGTCACACGTATTTTATATCATATATATATATATATATTATATATATAAATGCGAATATCATATTTATAATACACATATTGGGGTAATTCCCCTTGACGTATCTTGAGGTGTCATGCCCAAGTACATATGACGGATCAACCCTTGTGGGGTTTCAACCACCTTTCAGCCAAATCTACCCACTAAGCCACAACAAGGAACTGATGAGTGAAACATTTTTAGGCAACAGTAACAGAGAAGTACCTACCATTGGCGTTCTTCCCACAGATGAGATGTTCATAGCGTTGTAGGACACCCCATAGCTCGGCATCATTATTGATGACCCCCTCCAGCGCCTCTGCTGTCAGGACACAGCCGGGTGTCGCGCCTTCCCTCTCCGCCATCAGCACGCGCACTCCCACCTCCTCCACGAGCGCCTCCATACACGCGGTCAGGCAGATGGCCGCGTACTCGTGGATGCGCACCGCGATCCGAGTGTCCACCATCCAGCGGAAAAACCGTCCCACGGAGAACACAAGCCCACATCGGGCTGACTTTCCCTTGCGCAAGAGCTCTCCAGTGCTCATGTTGTACATAGATATGGCCTTCACAGTGGCCGAGACGCAGTGATCCGCCAGCGCCCAGCTGAGCACCAGGCGGATCGCGCTTTGGACCTCGAACCTGGTGCATCTGCAGTGCATGACACTGAGCCGCTGCGCCTCTCTGGAGATGCGGATGAGCGCTCTGCGCATCAGGGTGGCTAGTCTGCGCACAGCCTCCGCGGAGAGCGAGGCGCCCTTCCCCGCACCTTTACGCACGACCCTCCCCACATCCTCCTCCGTCCACGGGAACTCCTCCAGCTCCGGTAAGCGTGGGCACTTAGAGAAAATGTCCTCTGGATCCTCGGGAAGCACTGTGTTGACTGTATCCCAACTGTTGTTTCTGCTGTTCATGGATCCGGAGTAGTACCACCAGTTCCCCCGGTGAGGGGTGTTCATGAACGCCTGCGAGTTTGACTTGGACGACGACAGGCTTAAGGACTTACACGAGTCCCCTGCTCCATAGCCAGAGTCCAGAGTTAAATCCTCCAGAGTTTTCATGTTTGAGCTGTTTGTTCCTGCCATTGCTGCTGGTTCCTTGCGTTTTTTATAAAAAGGAACAGAGCATAGGAGACTTTCCAGCTGCGCGAAACTCAAGCTGGTTCTACTGGTTCAGCTTCTCTTTGACATTCATGTAGCAGTTTTTTGATACACTACTGACCAAAAATATCTAGCGTGAAAGTTTAAAATGTCCAAGTTACATCTTCTGAGAAAGAAAATGTTTGGGGAAACTTGCTTACCTCACCAAATGTCCATTCCCGTAAGAGTAGTGAAGTGCGCAAGATTTCTCGTTTAGCTATTATCCAGTTCTTGAAAATAATAGTCCGAACTGGACAGAAAGTTTAGAGTAGAGATCCATCAATTTAGTGTAAATCGGACTGTCACTTTAAAAGTAATCCTTACAGATAGGCTTATGCAGAAATGATGATGTTGTTTCTCACCACACGCCTCTTCTTACTGGAAACTCATGACTGAACTGAAAGCAGGGGAGCGCGAGAGAGTGTAGTGGTGTTTGATTCGCGAGCGAAACGATTCATTTGAACTTCTGAACGACTCGTTTGAAACGATTCGGAAGCGTTTGTGAATCACTCCAAACTCGCATAAGAGGCGACAAACTAGGCTACAACTCTGACAGATTACAACCAACGACTCTGTCTTCGATTTTAATTTTTTAGCTTTTAAGAGGTTTACAACAACGCTTTAGCAGGATATGCTACATAAATATAGAAAATACAAGCGAGTAAACAATAGATAGGATTTAGTACCGCTACAGCCTAATCGAACTCAGCTGACAGAGACCAATCAGAAGTTAGTCACCGGGGAGACAATCAATCAAAACTGGGTGGGTTTCTCAGAAACACAAAGTGAAGTCATGAACAGATTATTTTCTTCATATCGTTTTGTTGATTAGGCTATTTATATATGGCGCTATATTTGAAACTTTTAATCTTGATCATTAGACTAGGCCTGTATTTACATTTTTATGTGTAAACATATGGTTCATGTAGCCTTTCTTTAATAGACCTATATTCTACCTAATTTTCATTTTGCCTTCTTTTATACCATAGTTCCCACATCTCTTATTCATTTTCTATGCCTGCAAATAGCCTAAATTATCAAGAGAATAAATAAAATTGTATTGTATTAAAATCAAAGTAGACCTGAAAGGATGTTGTTTCAAGTGACGGTGCTAATCACCGATCCTCATCTAGTCTTACGGAATTTGCATTAATTGTGTTAGTCTGGGAGATTGCAATGACACACACACACACACACATATCTCATTTATCAGCTGTATTAGCTTCAGGCTAATGGCTGATCCAATAACGCGGTTTCTTGGACAAATGTAACATATATAACACTTCTTATAGTTACTTTCATTAAGTCAGTGTTCATTATAAAAGACTGATATGTTTTCATACATTATCATTAACCATATGCCTATTTTTATAATTATTAATTTCGAATCAAGCATTTTGTATTTATGCCTTAGCCTATGAACGTTTCAATAAAGTGTTAGGCCTGTGTTTTCTCTACACGTCTTGATGTAGGCTACATACACTCAAGAACCTCTTAGTGGTAGATAGTTTGCCTAGTGATGAATCATGTGATTGCTGTAAATGACTAAAGGTTTATTCACACAAAAGACGATAACTAACATTTTAATAATCGTTCTAATTCTATAAGAAAAGCCCAAACCACACAGAGAAACTATCATTGGAATCACATTCAGAAAGTTTTTCATCAGCTGATGAACTATGAACAGCCAATCAGAATCCACCCGACTTTAAAGAGCTCGAGCATTTAAAGCGGCAGACGACGTAACTGCAGACCGTTATCGTCCGTTGGAGTGTGGACGCTAATATAGTTATCGTTATTGGTGTGAATGGGCCTAAATTGTGAGGCATTATAGGTATTTTTTCCATTAAGCCCCCATAAGGAGCCACTGAAAGCACAGTCTCAAAGTCCTCAAGTACCACACTTGTCTTGACATATGAGTAATGTTGACATTGTGCATAAAGCTGCCCCACCCGTGTACACTGCAGGTAAATTCTTTCCCTTTCTCTTATTTTTTTCAGATTTTCACAATAGTTTTTTTTTCACATTTCTGGGATTCTCAAAAGCGGAAGTCATCATAGTTGGCTAAACTTCTATAGTGTTGAACGGAGACTAAATATAATTTGCTATATGGGCCATTCTACAGAATTGGTGCAAACTGCTGTCCCACAACTAAAAAACACATTTAAAAAGTATTTAAGTATTCAAATTTTAGATGTTTACTAAGATCCTTCTATTTTCTATTGAATTTCGCAATAACATTTAAAATATCAGTAGGCTAAGCTGAATATACATAAAATCATAATTTATTGGGTACTTGTGAAAATATTGAAATAATTTTTGCAATTTTTTCCATTGTTATTTTTAAAAATTTATTTATAAAAAATATTCATTTTATATTTTATTTTTAAATCATGAAACTTTATGTAAAAAAAAAAAAAAAGTGTCCTGCATTTTCATGTTACTACCGAAACAGTGTATGTTTTAGTCCATTGGCTGTGACTGATTTTAACCACACTTCTACATTTTTGATCAGGAAATATTCCTGTGTCCCTCCCTCTCATAGCCTTTCATAGTAGATAGGTACCATCATTTTGAGTTAAATGTGTTCAAATGTCTGAAAATCTGTGTGTAACTTTAAGGAACGTCACTACCAAATACCTTTTTTCTGCAATTAAGCAAACTTTTTTGGGTGTTATTCCATTAAATTTAGTTTATATGTGTGTACAACTGTTCAAAACTGTGCTAGCTAACCATGTCTGATTAGCATCTTTGAGTTAGGCTCAAAAGTATCTAAAATTGTCACTACCGAAACAGTCACGACCAAAACGTGGTGAAGTTTCGGTTGTGACATCATTGTTTTTGAGTGTTGTTCGATAAAATTTAGTTTTTATGTGTGTACAACTGTTCAGAACTGTGCTAGGTAACCATGTGCTGATTAGCATCTTTGAGCTAGGCTTAAAAGTATCTAAAATTGTCACTACCGAAACAGTCACGACCGAAACATCATCATTGTTTACAGTTATGCAAATCAATGTTTTAGCTGAAGTTAAAATTCTTAGTTTAGTTAAAATTCTGTAATGTGGTGTGGTGGCTACCAACACATTACTGTCACTACTGAAAATGTGCAGTCATGACCGAAACATGGGATGTTTTGTCAAAAATAAAGTATATTGAATTATCAACTAAGATGTTATTATAGTGTTTGGTTCAATGTATATTTAAACTAATGAATCCTTAACTTTGAAATCAGTATGATAAACTTTATGCTTTTTACAAAGAAAGATTGGATTACAAATACAACAAATCTCATAAATTACACTTCAAATAAAAATTTTAAAATTTTAATTGTTATTGATTTACCTGCGAAAACTTTTTTTTTTTTTTTTTTTTTTTAAATAGCAAAAAATATATTTACAAGGTAGATGTAAACAAAATCTTAATAGGTCAATGAAACCCTTCTTATTAAATTATTTATTATTGTGTTTCGGTAGTGACAAATTTGGGGCGAGGAAAAATATTCCAAAACTTTCTGAAAATACAATATGTGAATTAACTGCACAATTACTAGAAATGTGCACCTTGGATATTATACAGTTTGCATACATACAAAATTTGTGGAAAAAGACTTTTCAAGACGTTTCCAACTAATTCTATAGAATGGCCCATATATGTATTCCCATTTGCACCAGTAGTAAAATAATAAATAAATAAATACATGATAGCGTTTCCACAAATTTCCAGAAGATCCCTCCAAAATGATGTCAAATTTTCGTTACACAGCCATTGTACCCTCCCAGCATTTTTTTTGTATGCTAAGATAATAGCCTAAGCCTATAACACAAAGTATAATAGTGTCATAGTTAAATGTAGGATTGTTTTAATGAACAAATGAAAAAAGATTTGTGATGCTTTAACTGTGGAATAGCTGTGAAAAAGGTCATATAGTTTTAGAGAGAGCCCGCACTGGTAAGATCTTGAGTATTAAACACCCACAGAAAGATAATACCAATACTGGACCCATAATAATCACACTCGAGTCATTACCTAAGACCTATTTTTGGGTTCATGAATCAGATTTGACTGTTCTCCTTGCCTCTTGTTCAGTCTTGTGTAACATATTGTACAGTTATATAAGTTGTACATTAACTGTCTTGATTAAAAGACGAATGTGCAGTCAAAAAGATATGAGCAGTGGATTTGATATGATTTTTTAAATGTACACTGACTGACCTGAATTGCAGATGAAACGCTGTACTTGTGCTCCCTCTAGTGGTTGAAAGCTGTTAAGAGAAATTATTAAAATAATTACATTGACATTTGGCAGCTGCAGAATTTTATCCAAACGACGTAAAGTGTGTATATATTATACAATGTCATGTTAATGTTTGCGCGATGATCTGCCTGTTGAGCTAGCCTACAGGAAAAAAATATCTAAAATCTCGTTTGAAGATTGCAAACAAACGTAGCATACTCCAGATGCTTCAGCTTTAAACTTTATTTTTCAGAAAAATGAAACCAAAAGTGTTAAAATAAAATGCAAACATTCTGAAAAGTTTCTACACAATTTCACAGAAATTACCTTGTAATGCAGATCCCTGTATTAGGCGTAATGTGTTAGTGTCCTGTCTTCGTTTTGTTTTAAATAGGCAGCCTTGAAAATACATCGAACCAGCAGGAGGAGAAAGAAACTTCTCGATTTACTCTTTTAAAAAGGTGAGGGTTCAAAATCACAAAAGATGGTCTGACCACTCTCGGTATTTCAGATATGAAATAAAAACACATAAAAATGTTATGCCAGCTTGTAAACATGACCGTTTGTATGTTACACATGTTATAGGCTACAGCATTGAAACAAATGATTCACCATTTCATACACTCGAGCTGCCAGCGTCAGTGTAAAAACATTTTCAACTACAAACCTTTCAAATAGGTAGTCAAACAAAATGCTGTCGATTATCACAGAAAACCATTCCGACTCGTTGTCCAGTTAGTAAAAACAAATAAAAACCGCATTTAAAGTAATGTACTTGTAACGTAAGTCTATAGGGCAAGATATTCCAGACGAATAGCTGAAACTACAGCTGTATTTTTGTTTACGCTTTTACGTTTAGACTATTTATTCATTTAGCAGACGCTTTTCTCCAAAGCGATTGCTCTTTTATTATTCCTTCGCTGAAAAAAAAGGTGTTTGAGCTGTAAAACTGTCTAAATAAATAACCCTTTAGCTGTGGGACTAGTTCAATATGGATTAATTAAACCGCCGTAATTGCTATGGGTGGATTTTTCTTTATGTAAACAGCACTTCGCGGATAGTTAAGTCACGTTACTTTCTGGTATTTTTTGCATAAAGTACCATCTTTACCTACTTTATATGGCTCTGACAGCACTTGAAATAAATGATTCTATCACAATTGTCTCATGTTAACATTTAGAATGTTTTGGCAAAGACTTAAGACGGTGCACTCTTATTATTATGAATGGGAGTGCACCTCGCAAAATGGCGGATTAAGTCCCGCCTCCTAAATAAGAGCCAATCGCTGATTGGTAAAGTCATCGCGTCACTGCAGCAGCCTTTAGAAGCTCCGGTTCCTATAGAACAGGGGTGGGCAAACACGGTCCTGGAGGGCCACTGCCCTGCATAGTTCAGGGCGATTTCAAAACACTGATTCATTAAGTTTCGAAGCTTTATGAATCTTTTTTCAAATCAGTGGTTCGAAGCACGCATCAAACTGCCAAAGTCACGTGAACTATTGAAATTTCGAAACACTTATGATGTAACGAAGCCTCATTTACTGAAATCACGTGATTTTGGCGCTCCAAACCACTGATTCAAAACAAAAGATTTGTAAAGCTTCGAAGCTTCATGAAACAGTGTTTTGAAATCGCCCATCACTAGATATTGTTGAATAAAGTCGTTATTTAGTTTTTTTTTTTTGGCACACAAAAAGTATTCTCGTCGCTTTATAATATTAGGGTTGAACCACTGTACTCACATGAACTGTTTCAAATATGTTTTTAGTACCTTTCTGGGCATTGAAAAAGGAAATGATCTTGCTCTCAATGCAGGCCTCACTGAGCCATCGGATTTTATAAAAATATCTTAAGTCTTACGGGTGTGGAACGACATGAGGGTGAGTAATTAATGACTGAATTTTCATTTTTGGGTGAACTAACACTTTAAGCCTATATTTTTAAAACAGCACTGCAGTGTCTTGCCCTATATATCTATTTTACATCTTTTATGTCTTAACACAGTTTTTAGGGCTTGACATTAACTTTTTTTGCTCACCAGCCACTGTGTCTAGTGGTTTTCCAAAGTTACTAGCTACTCAGCATTTTCACTGGCCACAATTTTGACATCGATACCATGGGGAAAAAATGTCATATAGATATTTTTAATATCATCTCATAATTTGGCAGCAGGTATATTAGGCTGCTGTCACTTTAAGACCTGTCGCACGGATCCATTATACTGTTACACATGCGTTTTCTTTCTCAACTGTTTACGCTCACTTAAAACATAACTGACTGTGTTTAGGTGAATACTCACCAAGACCGGCATTTTGACATTATTTTGTGTGTATTTGACTGTTTAAGTGCAATAAGCAGCGAAAAAGAACTCAATTTAGTACTGAGAGGCAGCTTTATGTGTGCGCACTTTGGGTATGAGAGTAAAATTGAGTAAAATTATGCACAATACGCACAATCCCATGCCGAAATTCTAGCCCTGTAACACCAACAATATTCTTCCGGAGCAAATGAAACTAGTGAGTGAGGGGAGGCGGGTTTGTGTGTCGACTTGCTGTCGGAGAGATGAGAGAGAGAGAGAGCAGCTGGTATCGTGTATCTATTCTGAGCAAAATGAGTATTGGAGTTATTTTTCAGTATCGATATGTATTGAAAAAAACTATATTTTTGACAACACTACATTACACTTAGTTTATTATTTTACAATTGAAAAATGTGTATTATATATAAAATTCAACCCGTCAAAGTGGCTAGTAGGAGAGACTGTGTTACACGCCACTGCTAATGTCAAGCCCTGGTAATAACTATTACGAGTCAAAATTATTTTCTGTGGTAAAAGATCAACTTACGAGAGAGAAAAAATCCTGGAACATTCCTTTAAAACTGGGCCAAATAATAGGTGAAAACTTTGGACAAGTCCAAAATTCAAGATAATTCTGAATATTTTTTTTCCCCCTAGTATTCATTAATCTCCATAAAACAATGCTATTTAGGGCCTACACAATCCATACAGCTAAACATCAGGACTCCTTCCTAACCCTGTATGGACTGCCATGTTAAATACGTCAAATAAAGGCACACAACTTCTGGACTTATACTCTGTAGAAATGGATACTGCATCAATGAAATTAATTCTAAAGTCCAGACTATAACAGCAGTCTGAAAGGTTTCCGCATCTGTGAAACTATAACCAATAAAGATGAAACCTCTGTTGAAATCAATTTGAAACGAGGAAAGGAAGCAGCTCAGACAAACAGACAAATACATAGACAAATAATTTCATTGCTCAGCAGGTCGTTCTTGGTCCAGTTGTGTCCAGAAGTTCAGCAGGACTTCGAAAGGAAAAACCACATGGCCGCCTACAGCAGAAGTCGTAGATCATTTCTACAGTTCAAGTGTAAGAAGGTGTCACATCTGAACAGGAAGTGACATTTACAGCTATATAAAAGCAGACGTCTAAGTACCAGCGCACATCTAAACCTTCAGACGATCATTTCAGCATGTAATATCTTAAGTGCAAACCATATTTATGCGACCCCAGAGTGCCTGAGCAGCTAGTTTAGAGTAAAATTCACCCAGCACTAAAAACAATTTCTATCTCCTTTAAATCTTCAATAATCTCTCAAGTTTCGCTTACCAAAAAAGAAGTCCTGACCTAACAGACAGAGATACATACACATACACACTCAGTGAATAAGAGTCTCTGTCTCTCTTGAGTGTCTTGAGTTGGGACAGCAGCTTGGCACATCATGTGTCCTCATATGAGACGGACCTCACAGAAAGGGTCCCAGGTAGAGACAGAACGGTTTGGTCCTTTAAGGTCCCATTCTTGTGCCGAGTTTGTTTGAAGTCTCTCAGTGAGATTCAGTTTTATCCTTTAGGAGTTTTACTGGACTGTGAGTTCCACATGCCTCTTTTAGAGTGATAGTAGTGAAAGAAGTTTCTCAGTCTTAACCGCTCAACCTCCAGGCCGTTTTGTAGAACTCTGAAAGAGAGAGAGAGATTAATTTAATTATATAATGTGATTTCATTTTCACAAAATGTTTTTTTTATAATGTAAATTATAATTCATTTATTTATTATTTATAATTAAACGTTTTAATTTTAATATATAATTTCAACAAAGTATTTAATATGACAAAAATATATTCAATTATTATTATTATTATTATTATTAACAATGATAACATCCCTGTCAAAGTTCTCTCAATTCAATTCAATCATAATTTTAATAATGATATTAATAATAAATTATTTTATTAATAATAATAATAATAATAATAATATTATTATTATTAATAATATTAACAATAATATTGTCACTATCTCACTGTTGTAGAATATCTCAATTCAATATAATTGTATTAATAATAAATATTTTTTTATCTAACACATTATTATTATTACTAACTTTATTATTATTATTATTATTAATAACATCCGTCAAAGCTCTCTCAATTCAATTCAGTCATAAATTTAATAATGATATTATTAATAAAATTATTGTATTTATTATTAATAAATAATAAAAATAATAATATTTATTATTATTAATAATAACAATAACATTGTCATTGTCAAAATATCTCAATTCAATATCATAATTTTATAATAAAATGTTTTATTTAACATGCTATTATTATTCTTATGATTATTATTATTAGTAGTAGAATAATAAATATAACAACAACATCACTGTCAAAATATTTCAATTCAATATTAATTTAAAAATAAAATAATATTAATACAATTATATTTGTTTGACAATATTATTTAATAATTATTATTATTATTATTATTATTATTATTATTATTATTATTATTAAATATCCCTGTCAAAGCTTTCTCAATTCCAATAAATCATAATTTAAATAATTATATTAATAAAACAATGTATTATTATTATTATTAGTATTAATACTAACAATAACAATAATATTGTCATTGTCAAAATCTCAATTCAATATCATAATTTTATTAATAATAAAATTATTTTTATTTAACATGCTATTATAATTAACAACAAACATGCTAATAATATTAACAACAACAGCAACAATAATATTGACTGTCAAAATATCTCAATTTAATATTATAATTTTATTAATAAAATTATTTTAACACATTATTCTTATTAATAGTAGTAGAACAATAATAAAAATAACAATAACAACATCACTGTCAAAATCTATTCCAATTCAATATTATAATTTGAATAATATTAATAAATTATTATTATTATTATTAGTAGTAGTAGTAGTAGTATTACTATCAACTACAATAATACTAACAACAGTGTCACTGTCAAAATCAATATCAAAATTGTAATAATAAAATGAATAATAAAAAGTTTATTTTTTTTTAATAATAATAATAATAATAATAATATCATCATCACAAACTGTATTACAAAATGATAAAAGAATAGTATAAAATTAACGTATTCCCTGTAAAATCCTTCTACCTGTCCAGTAATTCCCAGTCTTCTCCTCCCCAGCGGTCCTTAAACTCCTCTGTGTTCATCCCACCAATCTTGTCAAAATCTGATTTGTAAATCCCAAACAGGCCGAAGCCGTTTACTTCCCAGTAACCTACAGAGACAGAGACGCATGATTTCATCAAAGTACAGTGTCACAGCTGTTGTGTTTCTGCATGTGTGTCAGATGTGCAGTACCATCAGGCTCTTGCGGTGAGCTCCCACAGCCCAGCCTCATGACTATAGGAGCGAAGGCCAGTTTGCCCTCCACACAGTGTTTCCTGATGTTCTCCAGGATGTTCAGAGGGAAGTGAATGTGCAGATCACACAGAAACACGATACTATGACTGTCCTGTAAACACACATGCAAAATCATCCCACACTGGTGCACTTGTGTCATCTTTGTTTTCTAAGTTTCAAAACAGCAACAGCTATGAATCACCAGCCACATTAACACAAGGAGGATTACTAGAAAGGCTTTAAACCTCGTCCGACTTGTCTCCGTAAACAGTGACTCACTGTGATAATCACACTCACGTAAATGCTGTGTCATGTTGGAATTACCGCAACAACAAAAAAATCACGTTTGTCAGACCCATAATTTGCATTATATGAAAGGTTTATGCCAAATGATTGAAAAGTCAAATCAACCACAATATAATCTTGGTAGTAAAGCAACTAAATCCTGAACTTTTAGTCTTGATGATGTTGATAATGATGATCATAGGTGCTGATTATGTTTCGAATCTCAATCGTTTTTTTGATTGGATAAACTGAATAGAGAATATCTTGTGTTTTTCCATGGGTGCTTGAGGCCTAAGATGATGATGTGTTTGTTTTGAAAATACTCATTTAGTCTATTAAAGGATTAGTTCACTTCAGAATTCAAATTTCCTGATAATTTACTCACCCCCATGTCATCCAAGATGTTTATGTCTTTCTTTCTTCAGTCGAAAAGAAATTAAGGTTTTTGAGGAAAACATTCCAGGACTTTTCTCCATATAGTGGACTTCAATGGCTACCAATGGGTTGAAGGTCCAAATTGCAGTTTCAATGCAGCTTCAAAGGGCTCTACATGAGGAATAAGGGTCTTATCTAGCGAAACAATCAGTCATTTCCAAAAAAAATAAATTATATACTTTTTAACCACAAATGCTCATCTTGCACTGCTCTGCGATGCACCACACATTACGTAATCACGTTGGAAAGGTCACGCATGAAGTAGGCGGAAGTACCGCGGTAGGGCGAAAAACTCCATCTCATTTTCTCCTCCAACTTCAAAATCATCTGACAACGTTGTTTTACCTTTTTGGCCATTTGACTTAGTCTTTGCACGTTCACTTTGTAGACACTGGATCGGTACTTCTGCCTACGTCACGCGTGACCTTTCCAACGTGATTATGTAATGCGTGGCACATCGCAGAGCTAGTGCAAGATGAACATTTGTGGTTAAAAAGTATATAAATTTGTATTTTTTTTTTTTTAGAAAATGACCGAACGTTTTGCTAGACAAGACCCTTATTCCTCATCTGGGATTGTCTGGACCTTCAACCCGTTGAACCCCAGTGAAGTCCACTATATGGAGAAAAATCCTGGAATGTTTTCCTCAAAAACCTTAATTTCTTTTCGACTGAAGAAAGAAAGACATGAACATCTTGGATGACATGGTGGTGAGTAAATTATCAGGAAATTTTCATTCTGAAGTGAACTAATCCTTTAATAGGCTCTTTTATCCAAAGCATTTTACATGAAAACAGAACCCATGACCTTGGCAATCCTAGATCCATCAGTTGAATTACAGTGGCAAGAAAAAGTATGTGAACCACTTGCAGAATCTGTGAAAATGTGCAAAATTTTAACAAAATAAGAGAGATCATACAAAATGCATGTTATTTTTTATTTAGTACTGTCCTGAGTAAGATATTTTACATCAAAGATGTTTACATATAATCCATAAGACAAAAAAATAGCTGAATTTATTAAAATGACCCAGTTCAAAAGTTTGTGAACCATTGATTCTTAATACTGTGTGTGGTTACCTGGATGATCTACGACTGTTTTTTTTTGTTTTGTGATGGTTGTTCATGAGTCCCTTGTTTATTCTGAGCAGTTAAACTGAGCTCTGTTCTTCAGAAAAAATCTCCAGGTCCCAAAAATTCTTCAGTTTTCCACCATCTTTTGCGTGTTTGAACCCTTTACAGCAGTGAATGAATGATTTTGAGATCCATCTTTTCACACTGAGGACAACTGAGGGACTCAAACACAACTATTAAAAAAGGTTCAAACATTCACTGATGCTTCAAAAGGAAACACGATGCATTAGAGTCGGGGGGTGAAAACTTTTGAACAGGATGAAGAGGTCCAAATTTTTCTTATTTCGCTTGAATATAATTTTTTTTCATTTAGTACTGCCCTTCGGAAGCAACAGAAGATACTTGCATGTTTCCCGGAAGACAAATTGAATACAATTTACCTTGATCTTCAAACTCCAAATGTTTTCACCCCCCGGCTCTTAATGCATCATGTTTTTTTCTGGAGCATCAGTGAATGTTTGAACCTTTTTAAATAGTTGTGTTTGAGTCCCTCAATTGTCCTCAGTGTGAAAAGACGGATCTCAAAATCATTCAGTCACTGCTGTAAAGGGTTCAAATATGCAAAAAATGCTGGAAAACTGAAGAATCTGCAGGACCTGGAGGATTTTTCTGAAGAACAGAGCTCAGTTTAACTGCTCAGAACAAACAAGGGACTCATGAACAACCATCACAAAACAAAAAAAAAACAGTCGTAGATCATCCAGGTAACCACACACAGTATTAAGAATCAATGGTTCACATACTTATGAATGGGGTTATTTTAATAAATTCAGCTTTTTTTTTTTTGTCTTGTGGATTATATGTAAACATCTTTTATGTAAAATATCTTACTCAGGACAGTACTAAATAAAAATAACATGCATTTTGTATTATCTCCCTTATTTTGTTAAAATTATTAACATTTTCACAGATTCTGCAAGTGGTTCACATACTTTTTCTTGCCACTGTATTTGCCGTTATACGCTTTACCACAGAAATTAAACATTTCTGAGGATGTCTGAAGATGTGGTTCATGTAACGCTTCACAATTCAGTTTTTAGACCATACACAGTGCAAATCCAAATTAAACCAAATGTTCATTTTTGCCATTTTCTGTCCTTTTTTCAATTTTACATTTGCTAAACTGTGACTTCAGAAATGATTATTTGAATAAATCCAATGTGAGTCCAACGTGTTGTTTCGGTAATTCCGTTGTGAATCTTAAAGGTGTGTGATGATGTGTGTGATTACCTCTATGGTGTCCACACCGATCTGTAACCCGGCAGAACGTTCAAAGTTTCCTTCCCTCCTCAGATACTCATATCTGTGTCCAAAAAAGTCCAGAAAAAAATACAATAGTAACCTCTACTTTTATATGCCAAATACTTAAATTGCTTTTTGAATATACAGTTCAATATTAGTTTATTATAATTATAATTTTTAGTTTCATTTTTTTTATGTTCAGATAGTCCATATAACATATTAATTGAAATAATGTATATTAGTGTTTATTTTTTTTAAATAATATATACATCAATATATTGTCTAACAGAATATCTAATATTTAAATAGTTATATATGTATGTTTATATATAGGGAAGGTTTACGCATAATGTGTCCATTATGCTTTTTTATATTTATGAAATTTTTTATGTTCAAATTTATATAAATATTTTTTAATGTAAAGTGTAGGGATGCACCGATACCATTGTCTATAATGTTATAAATATGGATATTTTTCTTACAAAAACGCATCACTTCAGAAGGCCTTTATTAACCCACTGGAGCCGTATGGATTACTTTTATGATGGATGGATGTGCTTTATTAGGCTTCAAAATCTCGGTTACTTAAAAACTTACTCGGTTAGCTTGGAAGAGCCAGAATGTTTTTAAATATAAATCCGATTGTGTTTGACTGAAAGAAGAAAGTCATATACACTTAGGATGGCTTGAGGGTAAGTAAATTATGGGATAATTTTCATTTTTGGGTGAACTATACCTTTAAATATTCTATTTATTAGATACATTTACTACATAGACATCTTTGATTTCTGTTATCTCCATATCTCAGTTTGATCTGCTGTCTGTGTTTCTTTGTCTGGACACAAACACTATACACATGCTGCGTGATATCAGTTTTTAGTATCGCAGCATTTTAATGAGTACGAGTACATGAGCGCAGTATTGGTGCATCCCTAGTTAAGAGAATATCTTGGGTCCAGAAGATTTTAAAGCACTAGTTTTAAATAGTAGTCCAGTGTGTCATATATATGTTTAAACTAGGCTAAATTATTCCATTTAGTCTCTCAATTAATGTGCTCATAATAATTATACAATAGTTATCAAAATGCTGTTTAAAATAGGTTTAGGAGTTATACATATTAATTACCTACATATGCAAATTTCTATAAAACGAATATTATAACAAAGTTTGTGTATAATCGTGTGTTTGTGTACCTTGGAACAGAGCTTTCTCTGAGGGCCTGTTCCACATCCATGTCTTCACTCTGGAAGTCCACGATGATTATGTTGAAATTGTTGTCCTTGGTCTCGTGGTGCAGGAGCTCCATGTCTGAAATGAACTGCTGAACCCAACGAGCTTGATTTTTCACTATAGGAAACACATCAATGAATACATTATTATAATAATACATAATATTTATATATCAGTCTTATCAAAGATCTAAACAGAGATTTGCTTTTTTATTTGCATCACAAAACAAGTCTGACTTGTATTTAAGTCTGTATCTGTATTTATATGACGTAGCTGTCACTGTTGTTTAATACAGTTCACTTTTTTATATCTATGAGTGAGTGTTATACAAAATGGTTCAGTTTGAGTTTGGGTTTCTGTTAAATCAATCAGAATTGCAAATGTATTGTACCGCTTAGGCTAGTTGTGACAGATTCCACGTACAAGAATGGAATTACTGATGAATTTTTCATCACATATCTGCCAATCAAATGTAATCCACATGCAAAACTGTTCAAATTCATTGCTACACAAAAATAAATTGAAAAATCAAAAACAAGAATGAAAAACAAACCAGGTCCCCACCTTGATTTGAATTTCAAAATATAGTGGCCCCAAAAGGTATTTAGAGACTTAAAGGGGTACTTCAACACTGGCAAAATGGGCTTTCAATAAAACTTGGCTGCCTATACAGTAGAAAGGCAATTTTAAAAAAACAAAAAACAAACTGGTGCTACTTTACTAGAGAAAACAGAGAAAAAGGCTGTTGTCTTCCCTTTTGCCAAATAGGTAGGAAAACTTCAACACCCATAATGCACTGGCATGTTGCCATCCAAGGCCACTTCTACCAGTCTGCTATGGATACGCTTACCAGAGTCAAATACCGCCTTGCTTTAGTAGGAAATACTTCTTAGCAAACTTTTAGTCATAATGTGTTGACCTGTATTGTTCAAGAATTCATAGAGAAAACGTTTAATAATAACGTTGAATAATTTTCGGTTTCCAGTGAAGGATCCAGAGCGTTGTAGACCGTGGCTAAAGGCTGCAAATAATCGAAAATATGTAGAGAATGCGCAACGGAAAATCTGAAAAACCTCAGTGTTTGTTGTCAACATTTCAAACTGGATGACCAAGAACAGTGTTTTAGGCCAAACAGAGGGGAAAAACTAAAAAGAAGCTGCCGTTCTGTCAGTTCCGCCTGAAGCAAAACGCAGTCGCGTACAGGTAATGCTGTTGCCATAGTGTTCCATTTACCATAATGCTATTTAAAGAGTAGACGTAGCATGATACAATTTTCAGTGATAAACCTATACTCTTGCAATAACTGTTTTGTTAATAACCCTCTGATGATCCGACTGTCCGTGGGTGGGGATACAAAAATGTCAGAAGTCTATTTTTTTGCTGACAAATAAATGGAAATTTCTCGAATAAATATTGTTTATTTACATATAATACTGACATTGTAACAATATACAATAAAAAAGCGGATTGCAAATTGGCAAAGTCACACTATAAGTCACACTTTAAAATGTATGAATGTCAAAGCATCACATAATAAAATATCAAACAAGGTGGCATTTAGAGAAAGACTGCATATGCACATTTTAAGCAAAACATTCAAAAAGAAGGTTTTTTTTTTTTTTTTTTTTGCCGATATATTTATTTACCGTAATATAAGATGCTCATTAGGTACATGTTTTCGGAAAAATATATAGATATCCATTACTTACCTGGCACCACAAAATGCACCATGACGTCCTTTTTCCACTGCAGCATCACTGGCTGGCACAGCAGGGGTTTGGCATACACCGTGCCCCACTGTGGGGTGGTATGGGCCCCACGTGTAGGTGTGCGAGATGGGGAAGCAGGTGGGCTGGCGACAGGGGAAGAGGGGGATGATGCTGTGACCCCTTCCACATTCTCCAGACTGTCTTCCACCCGGCCACGGTGCAACAGCATGTAGATGTACTCGGAAAGACGGACCACTTTACGGCCTCTTTCCATTAGCTCCAGCTCTATCAGGTAACGGTTACCGCGTGCAGAGTCACGCCGCTTTTCTACGTTTATGATTCGGAGGAGAGTGTAAATCCTGAAAAAGATGGAGAGAAAAAGATCAATCAATGGAGCGAGTGGCTGTACGATTACTTGAAATGTGTTAATAATGTATATAATGTCTGAATACCAGTGTTTTACCAACTTATCGGAAACTAAAATACTGCTATAAGCCTCACCCTCCATTGCGTTCGTTGAGTTTCTCCATGTACTGCGCAAGTACATCCACCACTTCGCTTTCAGACAGCTGCAGGTTTCCAGACACGTTGCACCGAAGATCGTTCCAGTCAGAGCGCAATGTCTCAAAGTCCATGCTGTTGACGGAAAACGTCCTCTGCCAATTAATGGACTCCTCCGCCCACCCAGGGCGAGGCTCGACATCTTCATAGCTATACTCCGATAACCCTCCTTCCTCCTCCGGTTCAGGGTCTGTGTCTGGCCGCTGCTGTTGGGACTCTGTAATCTCGGAAGTGTGCAAGTAGGAAGTGACATGGAGAGGCTCGGTTGGAAGCACGTTCTCAGAGGAGTTAGTGGACGGAGGGGTGGGAGCAGGAGGTGGTCGAGAGGTTGTTATGGGCCTCAAGGGATGCGGGTGTTTTTCCCAGACACCTCGTATCCTCCTCTCAAAACGACTCGGGATTGCTGCTCTGTTTGGGACCATAGGATTTTCCACTGGCTTGCTGAAGTTGGGGCTAGCTGGAAAGACCTTGTTCTCCTGCAGAGGAGACCGTGCAAATAACTGGGATGCACGTAGAGGTCCTTTGCTGAGCTTTGGTTTGGCACTGAGGTTCACCAGCTTCGTTGTTTTGCCATTCTGGTACAGAAAAACGCCAGGGAAGACCTCTCTGGGGTGACGTGAAACAGAACTTTGCTTCTCCTTAGCAGGTCGAGGTCTTGTGACGTAAATTTTGTTGTCTTCCTTCTTGCGTTCCTTGTTGGTGTGGCTGTTTCCAGGATTGTGGCTGTTGTCATGAGCGTGGTTGTTACCTGGGGAAGGGACGGTGTGGGCAGGACTGCCGAGGATTTGCTTGGCTCGGCTGTTGAGAGCTACCAATGAGGATTTCGGCGGGAATAGCAAAGCTGATCGGCTTATTTTGGGAGAACGATCTTCTGACCAACCCTCTCTGAAGTCCCGCCGGTCTCTTTGAACCCAAGTGAGAGAACGACCTCGCACCACACTCTCACTTTTTGGTATCCCCACCTTAGCCTGATGGTCTAGAGTGTCTTGGTCTGTCTCTTGATGTTGAGCACCAACCACTTGCCTTGCACTTGTGAAAAAGTGCCTTTGCTCTCTCCTCAATGCTGAGTTGTCTGACTCTACCTCGTTTCTCTCCAGCATTGTGGGAACAGGCTTATCAGAAGGGCTTAAGGTGTGACTTGATTGGCTAGCTTGGATAGTCTTCTTTGCTGACTGGGTGCCAACAAATTGTGTTTCATCATCAGGATCTGCCCCCTCTTCTTCTTCAAGAAAATCTAAAGCAAAACACCAAAAACACTAAACACTATGAGTGTTACTCCACCAGTGGACTAAGGATAGATCATCAGGATAGACTTCTTTCTATCCAAGCAGAGGAGGAACTAAACTGACAGATTACTTTTTGGCAAATTACATCAAAGGTTTTTAATAGATTTTTAATGTGAATGACAGCAATACGGATCAAAGAACAATAGCTGTTGCATCTGTGAACAGGGGTACTTTAGGGCTGGTCTGGCCCCCTGGCTGTAGAAATTATACACTGCAGCTTAAATCAATCTTAAATCAATCATTCCTATAGACCAGGGGTGTCCAAACTCAGTCCTGGAGGGCCACTGTCCTGTAGAGTTTAGCTTCAACTTGCCTCAACACACCGGCCTGGAAGGTTCTAGTATGCCTTGTAAGACCTTGATTAACTGGTTCAGGTGTGTTTAATTGGGGTTGGAGCTGAACTCTGCAGGACAGTGGCCCTCCAGGAGCAGGATTGGACACCCTTGCTATAGACCTATTCACATTGGGGAAGAAATGTATTCATGTTTTTTTCTTTATTTATTTTAATTGAACTCTTTCCCCGCCAGCATTTTTTTTTTTAAAGTTGCCAGCAAGCGACAGCATTTTTTTATCATTTTCACAAAACTTTCATGGCCCCCAGAATATTTTGTTGTATGAATATCTTAACACGCAATATATCAATTACATAACATTTTATTCAAGCTTCATGCATTCTTTTTTTATCAACACTTTAATGTGGGTACATTTCATAAAAATCAACATTTTGAACAAAAAGTTGGGAAAATCGTGTTTTCGTCAAAGACTATGTCCGGATCGGATTCAGAACGATGATCAAAACATAGACGGAGTAGATCACTTCCATCAACACCCCCAAAGCTTCACAGGCCTGTACCTCTTCCTGGGTCCACATTTCATTCGGTAACGTTAGGCAGTTGTGATTTATATGCTGTTTAATGTTTGATAATAACGTTATATTACATGTGCATAAGCGATGCTTCTATCGCTTGTTTCTGCTGCTTCTTTGCCTGTGTTTTGATCCAGAGATTCTGTACTCTTTCAGAAGATGCGTAATAGCGCCCCCCTACCGTGTAACAGTGAAAACATGGACTGCTGGTAAATTCTGTCAATAGCGGAGAAGCGTTGTCTCATAAATGATGGAACATTCCGTCAATGCCGCGGAAAGAGTTAATAATATTTTTTATTTTTGTGTAAAAATATTTTATTGAAAAATGCACAAAACGATAATATATAAACTTTTATTATTTTTATTAGAGATGTACCGATATATCACCCAATAATCGGTATCGGCTGATAAAACCACATTTTCACACTATCGGCTATTGGCCAATTATTAATAGTAATTATATGAATTAATAACATTCAGAAAGTTAAGAAATATTAATTTAATCTTTAGAATTTAGTTAATGTGTGTTAATATTAATTTGAGTAATGTGTTTGTACTTTGAAACAAGTTGATGAAATCAAAAAAATAAAGTTTTTATTTACATTTCTTTCAAAATATAATTATTTAAAATATAATTATTATTTATAATGAAATTATCATTAATTTAAAAGAAGGTATAAAAGGCAGAACCCCCAAACTATCGGTATCGACAGACATCACTCTGAATAATCGGCTATCGTTATAGGTGGAGAAATTTAGTATCGGTGCATCTCTAATTTTGATAGTTTATATCTTAATCTATGATAAATTATACACTATTTACCAGTTAGATATTAGCAAATGTGATTAATATATTGGTATGCTGTACACCTCTAGCACCGATTTACTATCTAGTACCATTCTATTACTATGAGTCTATCTCCATTATTACCACTATACTATGATAAATTCCTATATCACACTATCACTGCTCTGAAGCAAATTAAATTTATATTATCAGCTGCATTTTAGTATTATTATAATGTATTGTATTGCGTTTGTGTTTTAGTGTTATTATAGTCTATTGCATTACTTCTGTATTGTGTTATATTTTCTTTAAATCGAGGGAAGTCTGTTATTTTGCATTATAGTGGGTGATATTTCCCATTAAACCATGTATCTAAGTGTTTTTTGTTTTGGTGTTGGTGTTGGTATGAATACACATTTTGTCAGCACTTTGTTTAGCATTTTCATTTCACTGTTGGTGTGACCAGGCCTTAACCCTTTGAAAATAAAAACAACTCCAGCCATTCATTTCATTTCTGGCTCCAACCCAAGGCCATTATCTCCTGATGAATATATCTGCCATGTTCTAATAAGGCAGCTTGTGACGGAACGATGCACTAATGAAGTGTTATTCCTCTTCTGGATCACTGATCACACACACATACAAACTCACCATCAGGATTAGGGAAGAAGAATGGCCTGTCATCTTCCTCCTCATCCATCTTCATGTATTTATAGAAGCCAAACCTGTTAAAGAATAGATGGAAAGAGAAAGATCAAGTCCATGAAAGAGAGAAATACAGTTTTAGAAAACTATATTTATTAATTTCTTGTAAGTTCAGTGATCATCTGCGATTCTGAGTAACCATTTCATTTCAAGAAATCAGAGTTAAAGTCAGCATCTGCTGATGTAACCAAGACCTCATGGACAGGGAAAATATTAACCATTAATAGCACAGCCTAACATCCAATTAAATCCTGATCAAGTTATTTTCAGCTGAATTTTTTGTTCCGCTTGTAAATAAGTTACACAACAAACACTAAATGGGTTGCGAATGTCCTATATTACTCCTAATATAAATTATATACACTCTATATAATTACAGTTGATCAGCCTTTTATTGGAATTAGCATTAATGTCATTACAATCTATACACAAGCTTACTTCTCCAGATAGATGGGCGACTCTCTGTAGAAGCACTTGTTTTCTCTTTCCATGTGGGTGAGGCGGGTGAAGTCATTGGGATAGACAAAAGAAAGATAAACCTGCGGACAAAACACCATGCATGATACCCTGCAAAATTAACTTGAAATGTTGGGTATACCATTCCAAACATCCCAAACACTGTGATTGGCTTTTATGCAATTACACTTGTCAGCCAAAAGGGGGCAGTAATCACACAGGAAGTTTTAGTACACTGCAGCATGAAGTCAATAAGGCAACAGGTGCAAGTACATTGTTAGGCCTTTTCTGCTATAGTATTTAGCATGTGTGTGTTAATGTGTGTGTTATACTCACAAACTGTAGGCCTTGATAGCGGGCAATAGGGAAATCTTTGACCACGTATGTTGGCGAGTAGAGACAGGCGGGCAATACATTTTCAAGATGAGCAGGGTCAATCATGGGGACTATGAAGAGTATTGTGAGAGAGACAGTTAAATTTTTACCAGAGGCACATTATCAAATTCATTATTTATCATGCAGAATGCAAATACAAAACACAAAAAGGAGAAAGACAATTTCAGTGAACATAAACTCAAGAGCAACAGAGAAAGAGAGACAGAAGAATCAAATCAAATGGGAATAGAAAGGGGATCTGAACAGAAAGAGAGAGGCTCACTGTTGAAGAAGGTGTCGCGGGGGTCCGGTTGCAGCATATCGGCGCCGTGTTGGCTGTGGGTGTGGGTCTCTGCTGGGACGGGGCTGTGGCTGGCCAGCGTCTGAGGAATGTGATCCACATGGTTCATCTTCAAACTGCTCTCATCTTTCACAAAGAGAACAATGAGAATGATTAATGGAGATGAGAAGTCATTGTTTATGAATAAGCATTATACAGAAAGACTTTTAAAGGCAACATGAAACAAGAATTCAGAGTATCACAGAGAATCGGGGTTGGGCTTTTTGACTTGGGCCAGTAAACAATTACCTAGAACCCTGGCACCTGTTTAGCAACCCCCAGAAACCTCTATTGACTGTCTAATATTGCTTTTACAACCACCTAGAACACCTTAGAAAGCACCCATAATGCCCCAGAAACTGCCTAACACCATAATAACCACCTATAACACCCTACTAAGTGCCTAATAACACCCTACTGCTTAGCAACCCCTAGAAAACTGCAAATGCCTAACAATGCTCTAGCAACCACCCAGAACACCCTAGCAACCATTTAACAACACCCTTAATGCATAGCCACCCCCAGAAAGTGCATAACAATGCCCTAGAAACCACCCAGAACACACTAACAACCACCAAACAGCAACTGCACTGCAACACCCTATAACCCACCCAGAACACCCTGACAAGTGCTTAGCAACACTGTAAAGTTTAGCAACTCCCAGAAAACTCCCAACAATCCCCAGGGAACCACCAAGAACACCCCCGCAACCTTCTAACAACACAATAATAACTACTTATCTACCCCCAAAAAACATAGCAAGTGCCTAACAATGCCATAGAATCCACACAGAACACACTGACAACCACCTAACACTAACTGCATTGCAACACCCTAGAAAAAAAAACATAACACCCTGGCAAATGTGTACACCATTTGCTGAGCAATCCCCTGAAAAAATCTTTAGATCTGCCATGCCATAGCAACTACCCAGAACACACTGGCAATTGCCTATCAACGTCCAAGCAGCCACCCAGAACACCTTAACAATCACTTAGCAATGTCCAGACAACCACCCAGAACTGCCCAACAACACCCTGGCAACTGCCTAACAATGCCCTAGCAACCACCCAGAACTTCCAAAAAAAAAAAAAAAAAAAAAAAAAACAACACCTAACAACCACCCAGAAACCCTGGCAACTGCTTATCAACATATTAGTGACCATGCACCTTAACAATTGCTTAGCAATGTCCGGGCAACCACCCAGAACACTCTAGGAACCACATAACAACACCCTATCAACTCCATAACAATGCCCTGGCAACCACCCAGAACTCCCAAGATCACACCTAACAACCCCCTGGCAACTGCTTACCACCCAGAACACCTTAACAATCACTTAGCAAAGACTAGACAACCACCCAGAACTGCCCAACAACACCCTGGCAACTGCCTAATAATGTCCTAGCAATCACCCAGAACTTCCAAAAAACCCACCTAACAACCACCCAGAAACCCCTGGTAACTGCTTATCAACATATTAGTGACCATGCAGAACACCCTAACAATTTGGCAACTGCCTACCCCTACCAATGCTCCTGCAGCCACCTAGAACACCTTAACAATTGCTTAGCAATGTCCAGGCAACCACCTAGAACACTACAGAAACTGCCTAACAACACCCTATCAACTTCAACTTCATAACAATGCCCTAGAAACCACCCAGAACTCTCAAGAACACACCTAACAAACCCCTGGAAACTACTTATCACCCAGAACACCTTAACAATCGCTTAGCAATGTCCAGGCAACCACCCGAAACACTCTAGGAACCACGTAAAAACACCCTATCAACTGCCTAGCAATGCCCTAGCAACCACCCAGAACTCCCAAGAACACACCTAACAACCCCCTGGCAACTGCTTACCACCCAGAACACCTTAACAGTCGCTTAGCAATGTCCAGGCAACCACCCAGAACACTCTAGGAACCACCAAACAACACCCTGGCAACTGCATAACAATGCCCTAGAAACCACCCAGAACTTTCAATAACATACCTAACAACCCACTGCCAACTGCTTACCACCCAGAACACCTTAACAATTGCTTAGCAATGTCCAGGCAACCACCCAGAACACTCTAGGAACCGTCAAACAACACCCTGGTAACAGCATAACAATGCCCTAGCAACACGCTAGGGACCACCCAGAACACCCTAACAACTGTATAGTAAACACCTTGGCAAAATTTACCTATGCCTATGTGCTGTCTGTCTGTTAAAGCTCGATAATAATGCCTCGCTAATATGTGGGTTACTCCACATCAGAGGCACCACAGTGTCTGGGTGACAAATGATGGTGCCACCCTTCAAACGATGAAGACCCCTCCACACAAATGAGACGGGCTTTGATGTGCGCTTGAAACGCAAGAGAGAGCAGAGGTGGCTGTTGTCACACACTCCGCTCTTTAATGTGTGTGAGAGATGAACACTGTGAAGTGCTTAAGCTCTGCGTTACGTTCAAAGGGAGTTCACATGAAGGTCAAAGAAACCAGCAGCTGAATCCAAACAAGAACCAAAGCGAAGAGGAACATACTAAAGTATTTAATATTACACTACCACTAATGTACTAAACAAGAACTTTCCATTCAGGCCCTGGGCTATTTTAAAGCACCACAGCAGAACTAGGTGTTCAAAATATAAATTTCTCACACATGTAAATGAGGCACTGACAATAGCCAGCGGTGGCATGCTCTATTCTGCAGAATGTTTTAGTTGCTCTTACCCTTTCATACATCAAAATGTCTCCTGGGTCTTACACCCCTTTGTTTGTCAATCCCAATCTACCCCTATCAAACCCTGAGACGCTGTCAAGACAAACTATATGAATGAGGTTCTTTATTATGTTGCATATAATAAGCCTTGTACAATGTACAATACAATCACAATTCTAAAGGGAATTAATTTCATAGAATTTGACACTTGATGCAAGAAAGCCCTTGTCAGGACTCAATTTTTCACACAAGGCATTCAAGCATAACTCTGACTCTTTTAGGAGAACTGATGGCTTTCACCAGCCCTGTTGCCTAGAGACACATTTACCACAGCCCTCCGCTTCCAACAGCAGTGCCTTTGAAGAACTAAATGTGTAAAAAGAAAAGAAACTGTTACATTAACAGTTTACATGAAGTTTTAACAACCAAGAGGAAAATGTTAGTGCTCAGAGGTTACACACAAACTTTCCTTTGAGCATCCTAGGATGTCTCCTAAAAATGGGCACAAATGAGAATTTTATTTAGGGCCAGATTTACTAAACAGGGCAAATTAGCGTGAGAACGCAATCAAAGCACAGATGGGAGTGGAAAGTTCTGCTGGTGATCTACTGACAATGCTCAAATTAAAGAACACAGACGCAGCTAGCTCATTTCCATTATGACCAATGCAAATTAGCATAGGGTCGCAAGCAAGCAGAGCTCATCAGGTGCAGGTAGTCTACTATAAACACAGGCACATCAAATTAAAATAACGTGGCTTGGCAAACAATATCTTCGGACATCTTCCTTTGGCATTCCAAATAAGGGTACGTTTACATGACAACGTTGTACAACTAGCCGGCAGTTATGTAGCTAAGCAGGGTTGAGCCAGGTCAGTACCTGGATGGGAGACCTCCTGGGAAAACTAGGTTTCTGCTGGAAGAGGTGTTAGTGAGGCCAGCAGAAGGTGCTCACCCTGTGGTCTGTGTGGGTCCTAACACCCCAGTATAGTGATGGGGACACTATACTGTCAAAAAAAAAAAAAAAAAAGCACCGTCCTTCAGACGAGATGTTAAACCAAGGTCCTGACTCTCTGTGGTCATTTAAAATCCCAGGATGTCCTTCGAAAAAGAGTAGCGGTTTAACCCCGGCATCCTGGCCAAATTTGCCCATTGGCCTCT
Source organism: Mylopharyngodon piceus (assembly GCA_039654765.1). Lineage (NCBI taxonomy): Eukaryota > Metazoa > Chordata > Actinopteri > Cypriniformes > Xenocyprididae > Mylopharyngodon > Mylopharyngodon piceus. The sequence continues at coordinate 7,784,797 of CM077459.1, read as the reverse complement.
TTCCATCATCATGGCCTCCTAATCATCCCCATATATATACTGATTGGCTTCATCACTCTGTTTCTTCTCCACCAATAAGCTGGTGTGTGGTGGGCGTTCTGGCACAATATGGCTGCCGTCGCATCATCCAGGTGAATGCTGCACATTGGTGGTGGTTGAGGAGATTCCCCCTTCCGTATGTAAAGCTCTTTGAGTACCCAGAAAAGTGCTATATAATGTAACAAATTATTATTAATTACTACTAAATACAGGTTTTCCTACAGACGTCAACATTGTCAAAACGATCCCCATTCACATGGATGCATGAAAACGACTAAAAACGCTGTAATATGCTGCCAGGCCAGTAGATAGCAATGCCACGCATGACGTCACCGTTTTCGGTTTCAAATTTGCGTTTTTGTAGTTTACATGGAAACAATAACAGTATCGTTGTCAAAACCTTGCACTCTGAAACCCATTTTCAAAAGTTTGCGTTTTCAGGCCCCCAAAACGCCATTGTCGTGTAAAGCGTTCCATTTTTTGTTGAAAACAGTGCTGTGTAAATGACCCCTAAATGAACGCGAGTGGAGTTTCTCTGGGTTTTCTTTTGTGGTTTCTCTTCCAATCAGAAACTAGCACAGCATGTCAAGAGCAAAATGAGTTAAGACATGCTTTTTATCACCGTTAAATAATGCTGCAAATACCAGTAAATTGACTACCACAAGCCCAAATCACGTTGCTTGATTTATTTAAATACTCTCCTCCTATAAATTTTGCATCTAAAAGGGAAACCCCTATGCATATGCAATAGGGTCAGCCTCAAAAATAGCTGTCCATGCCTTTTCATTGCTATTTTTTCACTGCGCGTCTAGTAAATCCTGACCAGAGTTGGGGGTAACGCTTTACAGGTAACTTGAGTTACATAATCAGATTACTTTTTCAAGTAACTAGTAAAGTAACATATTACTTTTTCAATTTAAGTTACTTTTCACATTTATTGACTGAAAACATTCAGTATTCCTCAAAATGAATAAAAACAGTGAAATGCAATTTTACGCAAACCTGTAATAATTAACTATATTAAATTACACAAATATACTTTATGTATTTAATCTCAATTTACTAACCAATGTCTTTGTTGCCGACCTTCAATGATCTAATTCAACCATACTAATAAGCGGAAATTATTTTAGATTAGATTTAGAAATAAGAGTGTTGAACTTCCTTCTCCTGTATCCTATTCTTCTTTAACCCAGAATGGCAGCACAGCTGAAAGGTTTGTTTGAGCTGCGCCCTCTACTGTACAGGAGTAAATATGCATTTCCTTCAGCCTGAGGCTTATTCATTTCACTTTTGGTGTGACAGGGCCTTAACATTTTCCTGTAACAATGTAACGCACTACTTTTCATAAAAAGTAACTAAGTAACACAATTAGTTACTTTTTTAGGGAGTAACGGAATATTGTAATGCATTACTTTTAAAAGTAACTTTCCACAACACTGATCCTGACAGTAGTTTTCTAACACCCAAATATCGGTTAGTAAATCTGGATAGGCTCCAACATCCCCAGGATCCCACATAGAACAAGCGATTTGAAAAATGGATGGATGGATAGTTCATATGGAGTTCTCTGACTTTACTAAGAAAAGTTTGAGACGTGTGAGATGCCTTCTGAAATTCATGAGGAGACGTGAGATTATTTAGGTCTTTTTTCTCAGGAGAACCACCTAAAGAGCAGGATACTTCTGTAAAACTTTCAATTTGCTGTCCAATTAATCTTATTGCTTTCTAGGAGAAACAATTAAAATATTATGGAGATCTCATTTGTAAATCTTCTTTCCAACTTGAATGTAAAATCTATGAGGCCAGAGTGTGTGTGCGGTGAACTGCTTGAAAACATATAAGCTCTGCTGTTACAAGATGGCATTTGTACTGAAGACACTTCCAAAAGGTTATCCTTGAAGGTCGGCATGATCACCATGGCAACGGTATGCAAGCTACGGATGTTAGCATCTCCATGCCTGATCTCCCTTTGAGAGCAAGATCCGACTGAGTCTTTATAACCTTGTTCTTTTTCCTGTGCCCTTTCTCTCTTTGTCACAACAGCTCTAAGCACATTTTCAATTTTGGTTCACCTCAGGGCACTGAAACCAAAAACGTGTTAAAAGCAAATTACGTCTACTAAACTCATCAATTTTGTGGTGAACTCAGTAGGACGCTATTAAAAGTCTTTGCACATACAACTTTAGGGCATGGAAAACAACTTTAAAGTGTAATGCGGCTAATACATCTAGTCATTTCAAGCCCAATGGGACACACTGTACCATTCCCTACACAAAGACCAGTGATTTGAAACAGCCTTGGGCAGAAGAAGTCACTGTCATCAATCTCAGTGATCCTGAAAAAGGCACTTTCTTTCTTCTTGACAACTTTCGAAGACACCATACGTTTCATAAACTGTTCACAGCAAAACCTCTCGAGCAACTCAAAGAAAACCATCAAAGACTAAAGGTCAAAATGTCACACCATCAAACTACTCAAACCGTGACAGTGTGGCGGCAGTTCGATAGCCAGTCAATGCTGGTTAGTTTTGAAATTGGTGGAGTTTGTAAGAGAGGGAGGGTTACCTGTGTACAAGGAGATGTAGGCGGAATCAATGACCTCATACTTGAGTCCTGGCAGGAAAGGGCGCCACTGTAATAAAGACAAAGTGGGACAGTTAGAGAGAAAGTAGACTCAAGCATCATATGGCACAGCCAACAGACCGTTCTTAAGGCCCTTTCACACTGAGCGCAACACGATAAAGCTAAGCGAATCGCCGACGAACGGAGCTTTCACACTGAATGTGAAATGATTGATTACCTTCAGCTAATTCACACCGGCATGACAGGTGGCACTGACCGAGATTACATTTTTCCTAATGTATGTATCTCATAGGTTTTCCCATTTGGCTTTAACCTCGTCCACTGCACAACATACAACAGTAAACTAAAAAAGTGAAAATTATCCCATAATTTACTCACCCTCAAGCCATCCTAGGTGTAAATGACTTTCTTCTTTCCGTCAAACACAATTGGAGTTATTCTTTATAATGGGAGTGAATAGTAACCGAGATTTTGAAGCCTGGTAATAAAAGCTTTCTGAAACGAAGCTTCAAAAATATCCATATTTATAACTTTATAAACTAGAATCACTGGCTACCGCACTTGAGTCGATTCCGGTGGAAGAGTGAACTTTGACCCGACACATGATGTATTGATGGAACACCAGTCACAAATTAGAAAAAGAGAAATATCAGAGGAGCTTGAGTTTGTTGCCCAGCCCTATTTTTTTGAAGCGCGAGAGGCGTCTACTCTCACCTAAGCTTACGCTACTCCTACATCCTATGTCATACGCCAGAACTCGACTCTCTTGTGAACGCACGGACAGACGTTACAGGAAGCTAGTGATTATAGTCTATAAAGTTTTAAATATGGATATGTTTCTTACAAAAACACATCGCTTCGCTTTAGAAAGCCTTTATTAAAACCCTGGAGCCGTATTGATTACTTTTATGATGGATGGATGCCCTTTTTTTGGACTTCAAAATCAGGAGTGCCATTCACTACCATTATAAAGCTTGGCAGAGCAAGGATATTTTTTAATATAACTCCGATTGTTTTTGTCTGAAAGAAGAAAGTCATACACACCTAGGATAGCTTGAGGGTGAGTAAATTATGGGATAATTTTCATTTTTGGGCGAACTATCCATCAAAAGCCAACATGATTATGACCTAAAAGGAACCCACCATGAGTTTGGGTCTGTTGCATCAGTCCCTTCCTACATACATCTAAGTGGGTGGTTTTTGGCCAGAAGAAGCTGCAAAGTGGACCTGACAGTCAAAAGTCTTTCTACACAGTCAAAAGTCTGGCAACAAAATACTAAAAAGAAACTGTGCCATAATAAGACGTTTCTGATGAAAGTATTGCACAAAGTGACGAAGTCACCTTTCAACAAAGGACATCTCTGTAAAATTAAAATGCCAAGTTAAGGCCATCAAATCATCAAACCCTTTAGTGCCGGCAGGTCAACGGCTGATCAAAGTGTTGAAATGGTGTAGACAGGAAAAAAGTAGAAATTGAGTCCAGATGCAATGCCAAGTTTCCGACCTCACTAAAAGTGGAAATGTTGCACAACCGACAAAATATCATCACATTGCAGTTGAGGCTAGTTAAAATAGAAACTCTGATTATGATGGAGATGGGATTGCTTGCTGTTTGATCGCATCAAACTGTTTAGGACCATGATGTAAAAGTTGTTTAAGTCGAACTTCACTGGAATTTCTGAGAACAAAAATGGAATGGAATAAAAGAGGTCCATGTGAAATCATGTGTGTTCCTGTATTCAGTGTTGCCAAATCTGCGGTTTTCCCGCAGAATTGGGCTACTTTAACACTGTTGCCGCGGGTTGAAGAAACCCCAAATAACATGATATTTAGCCTCTGGGATGCGAATTTTACCAGGGGAAACCTGCCAAAAAGTGGATTTTACTCCCCGGAGCGCTGGGGGATCCCCCCAAAACGTGATTGGGCTAGTTTTGAGCTAGTTTTTAGTAGCAATTGGGCAGGTTTAGTTGTGAAAACCTGGCATCCCTGCCTGTATTGATTGTCTAGAAAAAACTATTGATGAACAATGAATGCAACTATAGAAGATGGAGGGAAATCTGCTATTTATTCATCTACATTTCATGCAAGGTCACCCTCACTAAACAGATTCACCCATCCAATCACAACACACAGCAGGAAATGAGAGACACACTCACATCAACAGTAGCTTCTTCAGCAGCACACTTACAAACCATCCGACAAGCTACAATTCTTTTAATGACGTTGTGCAATTACCATGTCACTTCTGCTTATGCTCGCTGTAATGAGGGGAGACAGGCCATTTTCCACAGCCAAACACACACACACACACTCGTAACATTATTGAGGAACGACCAGTAAAGACGAAGATATATGGGTAAATTTCGTGACAACAATTTCATGTCATATTTCACAATTAAGCACATTTTACCATCAAATTTTACCCTCAAATTGTCATTATTCTCATTTTCATTATTATTTAAAGGTGCAGTAGGTGATCTGGGAATGCTAACGTTAGCCTGCTAGCATTGCAAGCATAAGGTGCGTCCCAATTTGCGTACTTATGCACTATTCTATGACATTTTTAAGTACAAATAGTGCGAGTAGTGCGTTCACACAGAAAATTCCAAAAAGAAAAACTGAACTTTAAATACCCAGATGATGCACTAAATTAACAGAAAAAACAAAGTGTGGAATGTTGGACACTTCATGCACTCAACTGTCGCAGCTTTAATTGTTGCGGAGGGGGAGGGGGGCTCAGACTCCGATGTTTAATGTCAAAATTAAATGTACATGGATGAGTACATAGTGCTTAAGTACATAGTGTACAAGTGCATAGTGTATAGTGCGTCATTTGGGACGCAGCTATACGATCTCCCTGCAAATCGTCGTCCAAAGCCACGCCTCCTCCAAAACACATGAACGCACACATACACAGCTGCTCCCGCCAAAACATCACGAGACGGCGTTAAACTACCGCATGCCTCAAAGCACATAACATTACAATAATAATGAATGTAAACAACTTAGAGAGGTTGTTCCTGACTGCTGCAGATTCATTTCAGTGTTGATACTGTTGACATGGAAACGCATAATTCCAAGTCTGAGGATGTGAACAGCTCTGGTTAGAATGTCACGGGTTGCCATCTCTTAATTACGGTAGTTATGGTGTGAATGCAGCATAAGCTCGTTGTTTTGATTCAGTAGAAACTGTAAAAGGTGGCTGCTGTTTGTTTGTGGTGCTCCGTGACTGACATCTGTCTACATAAAGTCTGCATGAAACGCACTGATGATGTATGATGTCTGCGCGAACAGGGTGCACGAGGGTATGTAAAAACAAATGGCACAGACGATATTGATTCCTATCAGGATATGAGGAGACTTTCAACCAGTATAACAAAAATGTTTCTGTAGAGAATCACCTATTGCACCTTTAATTATTAACATTTTTACATCAACATAAATTAAAATCTGTTCAATAAATTGTACCATCACACATAAATATATACAAACTAAATTAAAATGATAAACACACATTAAATAATATATTTTAATATCTTCTAATAATATAATTTCTTTCTTATCTTGACCTGAAAAAAAAAGACTCTTGACAAGTTTTGTGAAATTCACACAAGCATAAATTTAGAAACTAGGTCTAGAATAAAGAATAAAGATTAGAAGCACTCTAAGAGAGATTGAAGCAGCACCACTAATATCACTTGAAAGTATGATAAAAACCCATCGGCAGTTATAAGCCTCTTCTTTGTGATAAATGTAGGTGTCTGGGTTTGTGGACACTATAATCATTCCAGCTTTTAGAAAAGACAGAAAGACAGAGTGCATGAGAAAAATATGTGTTTTGGCAGAGAAAACAACAAAAGGCTTTGTCCTTGTGTGTGTGTGTCAGGTTTTGACCAAATGCCCTTACAATGATAGTAAAACTTGAAATAACTTACAATGTAAGAACCTCCCAGGTCCCTAGGAGGATAATAACTTAATAAAGGGACTAAATAATGTGTTCCTTTTTAGCAGTAGGGTCTATAGTAATTATGATGAGCTTAAATTAAAAACTAAAGAAGTCTCTATGTTATGTGCCCATTGAGCTAAAGAAATGTGTGTGCTTTGAATTTGCTGTTCCTGTCTCATGTGTCTGATGATATTTTTTTTCTGTGAAACAGAGGTCTGATTCACTGGCCTGAAACCTTCAGTGTGAAAAGACAAAAATCAATACAAGAGGGAAAACAACAAAATGTAACAATATAGCTAGAAAAGTGCAAGTGTGGCTGACAGAATTTTATTATGCTCAGTGCCTGACAAATGCTTACATAACAGCTTTTCAATGTTGTTTCTCTTATCAAGAGTTCTGGTAAAGTTAAAATCCAGAGAAAGACAATTCTTACTGGAAGGAAAAAAAAAAAAAAAAAAAAAAAAAGTTATTTTAAATAATCTTAAAGGGATAGTTCACCCAAAAATGAAAATTCTGTCATCATTTACTCAGTTGTTCCAAACCTGTATAAATTTCTTTGTTCTGCTGTACACAAAGGAAGAACGTTTGTAATGTAGCAGATCTCGCCCCCCAGTGATTTTTTTTCCTACTATGGTAGTCAATGGGGGCGAGATCTGCTTTGTTACAAACATTCTTTCAAATTTCTTCCTTTGTGTACAGCAGAACAAAGAAATTTATACATGAAAACAATCTTTTTATTAAAGTATTTTTAAAAATATTATTATTATTGTAAAAAAAAAAAAAAAAAATGTATCACTGTTATTTTCCACATTCCTCATGACTCAATCAAAGCTCATGGAACGGCTCAACTCAAGATATTATCGTGATATCTTTTCTTGGAAGCTCCAACACTATCATCTCAGTCTAGAGCAGACGGTCAAAGTCAGGAAATACATTCTGAAAATTTCATTTGGAGGCCCTTTTTTGTATTTGCTCAATGCTTTTAGTGAAATGAGAAGCAGCCAGCTGCAGCTAAATCAAACCTAAAGTAGTTTCGAGCACTCTCTCTATTTCTCTCTCCCACAGAGCGTGTGCTATGGACTGATGCTTGCTGATGGCTTCACACAGGGGGGCCGTAATTGTTATTTTTGGCATTTGGGATGATAATGTGATGACGGTTATTTATTTTACCATGTTTGCTCTGCTCTTTTCTAAAATGACAGAAGGCTTTGCACATCTTTTTATGAACTGTTTATGTAACAAATCTGCCACTTTTGTTCTGACCAACTGAGAAAAAAGCATAAATCGCACTGCCAATGGTGATTAAATCTAATGATTGCTTAGGTCGGATCACATCAAACCGTGCAAATTATTATTATTGTTATACTTTGATCTCAAATTGTTAATGTTAACAACATCAGCATTGCGTGACTCTGTGTATTTAGTGTGTATTAGTGTTACCTGTAGATTTCAATTTCTGTAGCCACTCCGCAGTCCGAAGTCTTTTGCTTTTGACTACGGATGAATCTCCAGTTGTCACTGATGATTGTCATTTGGACCTTTCTGGATTACAATCCGCCATCAAAATGATAAGTTTAATTATTTCAGCTGCTGTGAGAAAAGGCTATAAATGATCCGCCATCCTCACATGCCATATAGCCTACTAGCTGGGACTCGTTCTTTATGTAAACAGACGTGACATAATGACGCAAAGATGAATGGCTGCATGCTCGAATTTCCCGCGGAAACCTACCAGTACCGATTTTATTATAAAACATCATGACAAGCTTACCGTTGTGAATCAGGCTAAGGTGAGGAGATAGTTTTGAACACTGGCTGGTTATGTACTTGCTCAAATTGATTTTGGATCATTTTTAACCAAAAAAAAAAAGTTACAGACTGCAGCTTTAATGTATAAAAACCTAATATTTCAGTGGTAGAAAAATATTAAGTGTGATATTATAGGTAAAAGTAAATTATTTTTGTTAAAAAATAGCTTAATGTAGTAACTGAGTAATTGTACTGAAGCAAATTATTAAGATATCTGTAATCATACATACACATACAGCACACACACACATTGTTGGGCATTTTGGCATAATTCTCTGTTATTGTTTGTTCAAGCTATATATATGTATAACTCTAGATGGAAAAGACTGAAAGGTCCTTGACCCAATCTGCTTGCAATCACATCATTCTCTATAGGCCACAGCTGATTATTTCTGCTGTTTCAGTAGCCAATGAGCTTGCTGCTCAACATTAAAATACTTGTCTATCGTTTGCTGTAGCAGTTTGCAGCGTGTTTTCAGAAACCGATCACCTTCCCCAGCTCCACCTGTATAGATCTGCTATGGGGGTGATTCATGTATGCTTGTACAGCAGCAACATGACTTCATGAAGCAACATGAAGCTTCGGAGCGTTATGAATATTTTGTGTCGAATCAGCGGTTCGGAGCGCCAAAGTCACGTGATTTCAGCAGTTTGGCGGTTTGACACGCGATCCGAATCATGATTCGACACAAAAGATTCATAACGCTCCGAAGCTTAATGAAGCAGTGTTTTGAAATCGGCCATCACTATATAAGTCGTTATTTTGTTTTTTTGGCGCACCAAAAATATTCTTATCTCTTTATAATATTAATATTGAACCACTGTACTCACATGAACTGATTTAAATATGTTTTTAGTACATTAATGGATCTTGAGAGAGGAAATGTCATTGCTGGCTATGCAGGCCTCAATGAGCCATCGGATTTCAACAAAAATATCTTAATTTGTGTTCCGAAGATGAATGAAGGTCTTACGGGTGTGGAACAACATGAGGGTGAGTAATTAATGACAGAATTTCATTTTTGGGTGAACTAACTCTTTAATTATCGGTTAAAATTTTTCATATTGTGCATCCCTAATATATATATTAGGGATATATATATATATATATTATATATATATATATATATATAAATACTTGCCATTGTACTTGGTGATATGAGGCTTTGCATGCAGCTGCTCAGTGTGTTTTGGGTGGTATGCTGTGTTTGCTTTTCGCCAAACAGCTCTTGGAGTGTGCAAAAAGGTCAATTTTGGTCTCATCAGACCATAGCACCTTTTGCCAGATGGAGTCTTCCAGGTCTGTTTTTGCATAGCGCAAACGAGACTGAGTGTGGCACTTTTTCAGGAAAGGCTTCTTTCTTTCAGTGCTATGTTTGGCGAAGAGCAAACACATCACACCACCCAAAACACACCATGCCCACTGTGAAGCATGGTGGTGGCAGCATCATGTTGTGGGGGTGTTTCTCTTCAGTGGGGACTGGGCGATTGGTCAGGATTGAAGGGAAAATGGATACTGCCAAGTACATCCAAATTCTTGAGGAAAACCTGCGTCCCTCTGATAGACAGCTGAAGATGGGCAGGTCATTCACCTTCCAACACGACAATGATCTTAAACATACCGCCAAAAGAACAACGCAATGGCTTAAGGATAGGAAGGTGAATGTCCTCGAGTGGCCAAGTCAGAGCCCTGTGGATCTGTGGATGGACTTGAAAAGCGCAGTCCATTGCCACTCACCACGGAATTTGACTGAACTTGAGCAATTCTGCAAGGAAGAACGGGCAAATATTCCCCAATCTAGGTGTGCAAAGCTAGTACAGACATATCCAAAAAGATTAATGGCTGTAATTGAAGTAAAAGGTGGCTCTAGTTTTTTCATTAATTTTCAGAACTGTTACTTTTTCTTTCATTACTTTGATGTTTAAATTTGTAAATAAAGCTTTTTTTCTTTTTTTTTTGAATGGGTAACTATTTCAAAGGAGTATGATGATTTTCTATAGACCCTGTATATATAGTATTGTTACACACACGTTCAACAGACATTCTACTGACTATAAGTAACTTTGCAAGCATATGTCAACTTATTCTACTAACCTGAACCCTATCCAGACTACTAATACTCAACTAAAAACACACTACTGAGAGTTAATTGACATGTAGGTGCAACATTACTCAACAGAATGTCTAAAGAGGACCATCAAAATAAAGTGTAACCAAAATAATTTAGTTGTCCTTATAATATCACGCCTAATATTTTTCTCACACAACATAAATAGGTTTTGTCCTACATACACACACAGGTGTGTATTTTTCATTTGCGGTGGAGGATGGATGGGTGATGCTGCTTTATTCTGGGCTGCTGGATAACAAGCAAGTGAAGTGATGTGATTTAGGAGAAGATGAAATGGACTATAAAAGAGCTAGGAGGAGACGGTCAGTCAGAAAGAGTGATAAAGAGACAGACAGTACCGACACTTGACCATGCACAATAAGTAGGGATGCACCGATACTGCACTCGTGTGCTCGTATTCATTAAAATGCTCTGATACTGAAACCATGCAGCGTGATGTGTACAGAACAGCGTTTGTTTCCAGACAACAGAACAAAGGTTTTTATATATTGTAATCATTATGTTCACAAAAAAAGTGAAGCACGGTACCAGTCTAGGTAAATATATCACCTCTATCATGTCTTAATGTAATAAACTGAAATGTTTTTGGAGCAAACACACTTGCTAAATGATAACAGAATGTGTTTGGTGGGTCAAACAAAACATCAACTGGAGCATGTATGGATGGTTTGGACGGAATATTTTTTTCTTTTCAAATCAAAGGTGTTTTAATGACTTAATGGCACTGACAACTCAGGCATTTCAATTTCAGACACTTCCACAAACCAAAACATCTATGTTAGAATATTTCAAACTTCATTTCCATGGGCTGATTTGATCCTAAATTAAAATGTGGTTCCTTTGTTCCAACCACAGAAAAGTTCAGTTAAGGCTACAATTGCATAATCTAAAAAAGTCTTTCCATGACATTGATTTTGTGGAGATGTTGAGAATTAATCTGAGCAAAAACAAACAAACAAACAAACAAATACTAGCAGACAGAAAGATGAACAGGCTCATGAAAAGACCTCAACTCAATGCTGGTCAGGTTGAGAATACAATAAGAAGTCACCCACTCTTAAAACCCCAAACAGAGGCTTTCAGAGGTATTCGGCTCTCTCAGACCAACTGAATGGAGTGTTATCAAAGCTGTGAGTGAAAACAGATATGACCAAAACATTCAGTATCTTTAGTCTCTATTATCAATCCTCAGAATAGCCCGTGGACTGAAAAGACTCGTGTAATAACATTTATCAAAGTGGACAATAACAGCTGTTTTGGCAGTTCAGATAAAGGATAGTAGAGGATGCATGATTGCGCATTTTTTGATGGAATAAACAGAACGTGAATTGAAAAGCACTATGTGGTCTGAAATGCATTAAAAATCGTTTCTGAAGCTCTGAGTGTTTCAAATCCTGCCCTGTTTCCCCTGTTTTGTGTTTAAAGGGATAGTTCACCCAAAAATTAAATTTTTACCATGATTTACACACCCTCAAGCCATCCTAGGTGTATATGACTATCGTCATTCAGACGAACACAATCGGAGTTATATTAATATTGGTAGTGAAGGGGGCATGAGATTTTGAAGCCCAAAAAAGTGCATCCATCCATCATAAAAGTAATCCATACGACTCCAGGGGTTAATAAAGGCCTTCTGAAGAGAAGCAATGGGTTTTTGTAAGAAAAATATCCATATTTAAATCTTTATAAACTAAAATAACTAGCTCCCAGCAGACGGACGCTGTACGCATTGATTTACACCAAAAGAGTAATCTCTGACGCAATGTATGACGTAGGATGTAGGAGTAGCGTAAGCTTAGGTAAGAGTAGACGCCTCTCGCGGTTCAAACAAATAGGGCTGGGTAACAAACTCAAGATCCTCTTCTCTTATATTGAAATCCTGAGATATTTCTCTTTAAAAATTCTTGTTTTAGACTTCTAATTCATGACTGGTGTTTTGTTTTGCTCTAGCCTTTGCGCTTCTGTGTTTGTCATTGTGTCATGTGTCGAGTCAGGGGTTACTCTTTCACTGTAAACAGCATATGGCTGTTTACCGGAAGATAATTATTAAAGTTTTAAATATGGATATTTTTCTTACAAAAACCCATTGCTTCAATTCAGAAGGCCTTTATTAACCCCCTGGAGCCGGATTACTTTTATGATGGATGAATGTGCTTTTTTGGGCTTCAAAATGTCACGCCCCCTTCATTACCATTATAAAGCTTGGAAGAGCAAGGATATTTTTTTAATATAACTCAGACTGTGTTTGTCTGAAAGAAAGATACACCAGGGATGGCTTGAGGGTGAGTAAATCATGAGATAATTTTCATTTTTGGGTGAACAATCCCTTTAAGGACTTTTATTTTGATATGTATTTTCTGTTTACACCCATTGGTCCAGTGTTTCACTACCTGTATTTTGTTCCTATCTGCGTTTGTTCCTTTGCCCCCTTATTTGTTCCCATAGTGATTGATTTCCCTCACCTGTCCCTTGTTAGCCCCTTGATATCTTGTGTATATAAACTCCAGTGTTTCCTGTGTTCATTGTCAGGTCTTGTCTTTTAATGGCTAGCTTTACTCAGTTCTGTTCCATGTGTTCAGCTGTGTATATTTGTGTAATTTTATTATTAAAACCTACTATCTGCATTTGGATCCAGCTCTCCCTTTTCTCTGAGTCAGCCCCCCCCCCCACCCCCCATGTTAAAATTTAGCCAATTCAAAACTCACCCCGACTTCAACGTGATCCGAGCCTTTGTCGTCCTGCTTGTGGAGAATCTCAAAGTAGTATCGTCTGGAGGCCATGAGACTGAAGGGGAAAAAACGAACATGAAATCTTAATGTCTTTCATTTGTAAGTCCTGTATTTTTATTACTGCATTATCATATCATATTGTATCTTATCATATCCTATAATGTAACATCGTACCATATCTTATTAAAGCAATAAAGTGGATTATTACTTTTAGAAAATGGCAACATTAGCCATTTATATGTCAAAAAAAAAAAAAAGCAATGTTCAATACAGTTACATTTATTAAGTCTTCTAATTGGGAAAATAGTCAAGAGTCACAACACAAAAACTACTAAATATTAATATACAATGTAAAACCACGTTTGCATGCATTTCACAATGCCTTCAAACTTACACTCAGAATTTATAGTCTGACCTATTTGTTTATAAATTGTAATCAAGTCAAGTCACCTTCATTTCTATAGCATTTTATACAATACAGATTGTTTCAAAGCAGCTTTACAGTAATAAACAGGAAAGTAACAATTCAATGATGCAAAAAGAATTCAATTCTGCTGTAAAGCAGCTCTAAAGGCCCCAATATACAAAGTTCGTTTTCGTTCTTCGCCTTGGGGGTAAAAATAAGTTCGCAATACGCAGTGGTATGCTGTTAGCGATCATCCCAATGCCGCCCACACTGCTGAGAGTGACGTTTAGATGAATATGTAAATATGTGCTGTGCGCTTTCCTCTCAAAAACAACATATAAAAACGCAACAAAAATGACAGCAATAAGAAAACAGTAGTTAAGAAAGCATCCGATCATAGCGATGTGGATGTTTGCACGAGCTCTGCAAATGTGGCTCTGAGGCTCCACCTGCTTTGACATGGAAATCTTCTCAGGTTCATTTCTTCTGTTCAGTCCATCGAGGTCAGACGACCGCGAGTAAAAACATGAACACACTGGAGAGCCGCTTTATGGTAGAAAATGTATAAAGTGTTATATAAATAAACGTGACGTGAATTTTCTTAAGTGCCACTCTGTCACGTTTATTTATATACCACATTATACAATAAATTGTTTAAAAGCAGCCACTTTACAGTATTAAACATGAAAACAGTGTCAGTATTGCTTTCAATTAGAATTACAACTTAATTTTCTACTATAAAGCGATTCTCCAGTGTGTTCATGTTTTTACTTGTGGTCGTCTGACCTCGATGGACTGAACAGAAGAGAAAAACCTGAGAAGATTTCCATGTCAAAGTAGGCGGAGCCTCAGAGCCACACCTACCTATTACGTCATTGCCACGGACCAATGGTAGTTTGAAGGTGTTTACAAGCCGGAGCAAACTTTTCCCGAAAGATTGCTTTGGCAAGCTGTTTCGAACTCCCGAAACGAACACAAAACGAACTTCGTTTTGGCCTGATTTTGTTTGAAATGATGTCACACCAGTTTGTTCTTTGATATCTCACGGACCAATGGTAGTTCAAAGGTGTTTACCAGTCAGGGGCTATGTCCGAAATCACGTACCGTTGAGTAGGTACTACATTTGAATTTAAATTTACTTCATGACCGTTGAAAAAGTATGTTCTATATAGTACGAATGCGTGTAGTATGAATGAATTCGGACGTACTACCATGTTGTTACTGTCACATGACCTACCAGCGTCAGTTACGTCCCTTCAACTCCATTCACAAATGCGCACTTCAGAATCTCGCCGGAAGTAAGTCATCCAGGTACTTTACGCCTACTGATTTTTGAATACTATGAATTCGGACATACTACTCTGTTCGCATACTGTTTTTCGCGTACTATATTGTAGAGAGGTATTCGATTTCGGACGCAGCTAGGGTGAACTTTTCTGGAAAGATCGCTTTAGTAAGCTGTTTCGAACTCCTAAAACAAACACAAAACAAACTTTGTTTTGGCCTGATTTTGTTTGAAATGACGTCACACCAGTTCATTCTCTTTAAATTTAGATGTAGATTTCTCTTTAAATATATATACCTTAAAAATAAGAAAATACTGTCATTGTTCAGCTGAAATCAGTCCAGTGTTGATTCAGTTCTGTTCAATAACTGTGTAAAGATCAATTATGGAATGTGATAAATTTGAGATAAATTTAGCTATAAAAACAGTGAAAACAGCGATGTCATTAGTCTGCATCACAAGTCAGATTGTGGATTGATATCATTTAGAATATTTAATCCAATTTTCTGGTTCCCACGTTCTTTGCTGAAGATCTGAGCCGATGGCTGTCTAGTCAATGAATATATTGCATTGTTTTGTATTATATATACATCGACATAACATTGTAGCATATTTTATTGTCATGTGTCACATCATATATCAGATCATAGATCATAATATTGTTGTGTTTTATATTATATCATATTTTGTAACATATCATATTATATATTATGTAATAAGTTTAATAACATATTTTACTATATGTAATATGGGACATGATATATGCTGCAATATATCACAACACACCATATTGTTTTCTGCCTTATCATATCAATTCATTATGCATTTTTTCTGTAGCATATCATTTAATATCATATAAAAAAACAAGTATAATGTGTTGTATTATTTCATATATCATTTTTTTGTGTAGTATCATATTGCAACATATTTATCATTATATCATATGATATCATACTATGTCATATAGGCTACACTACTGTTCAAAAGTTTAGGGTCAGTAAGATTTTTTGAAAAAAGTCTTTTATTCTCACTTAGGCTGCATTTATTTGATCAAAAACAGTAAATATTGTGAAATATTATTACAATTTAAAATCTAATTTATTCCTGTGAAGCAAAGCTGAATTTTCAGCATCATTGCTCCAGTCTTCAGTGTCACATGATCCTTCAGAAACTATTCTAATATGATGATTTGCTGCTCAAGAAACATTTCTGATTATTATCAATGTTGAAAACTGTTGTGTTGCTTCCTATTTTTGTGGAAATCACATTTTTTTTTTTTTTTTTTCCAGGATTCTTTGATGAATAGAAAGTTCAAACAACAGAGTTTATTTGAAATAGAAATCTTTTGTAACATTATAAATGTCTTTCCTGTCATTTTTAATCAATTTATTTTAATGTATCCTTGCTGAATTTAATTATATTGATTTTCTCCAAACTTTTGAACTGTAGTGTATATCATATCATATTGTATAAGTATTATCTATCGTGTTTTAAAGTGATATTAGAGTTTGAACACACCTGTGTGGGTTGTGTATGTGTGAGTTGCTCACTGTGAATCTTATGTGCTCTGCTATGGCACTCATCTCATCAAAATCACATCTCCTCAAATGGGCCACATCTGCTGTTAGACCAGCACAATTAGAGCCCTGCTTGATTTCACACCTTATTACACCTCCAAATGTGACATTACAAACATCACTCATGGGTATGACTCGATCTGTCACTCTCCTATCAATACAGCACTGATGTCATTTACAGAGAACAACACAGTATTTAAACACAGCCAAAATCTTTGGGGTGAGGCTCCATATTATATTTACATGCACTAATTATTTTATATTTGTTTTTTGGTGCCCTGGTAATTTGAGAGATGATATTTGCAACATGAGGCTCCTGATGAGTAAATTTGCTCATGCATATTCATGAGAGCTGCTAATGCATGAGACATAATTCTGCTCAGATGCTAACGCAAATGTCTTGTTTGCTCCAGTGGGCCTATGAAATACTAAGAGCAAATAGAACAGATGTGGGAAAGGGATAAAAATCGAAATGAAGAGTAATGGAGAAACCGCCTACATATAGCTGCTCTATAATTCAGGGTTCAAATTATAATTAATGACAGAGACCACTATATTATTATTTTATATTATATTATATTATATTATATACAATAGTTCTTTCTGGTTCTCGAATCTGACTGGCTGAGAGCTGTGCAATATTTTCCCAGTATCAGCACTGGTACGGTTTCACCGTTTGTATCACTTCGCTTGCGGCGACTGTCATGGCAGTCGAGCAAATCTACCATATTTTTTATAAATACTACTGTTGTTATGTCACGAAATGTAGTTTAAAGTGTTTTTTAGGCAAGAATGTATTTAGACCTCAAATAAGTGACTCATATATAAACGTAGCGCCTATTTTACTATTTGTTTTGACGTTTTTCCAGATGCGAGCTCCAGGCCATCAGCAGCTGTTCAGTGCTCGTGTACCCGCTGAGAACAGCTTCATCTCTGCCAGTCCTTCGGAAATTTACCACTGGCTCTTACAGTATGTAGATAGTGGTTAAAAATATAATTCATTTGGGGTATATCAAACGGGCAATCTTTTGTCTTATTAATCTATTACTTGTTCCAGAGAAAAGCGATTTGGATTAAGGGGAAAATTAAATTTTATAACTTTATATTTAGGCTATACTGTTGTTATGTCACGAAATCTAGTTTAAAGTGTTTTTTAGGCAAGAATGTAGTTATTTAGACCTCAAATATTTGACTCATATATAAACGTAGCACCTATTTTACTATTCGTTTTGACGCTTTTGCTGATGTGAGCTCCAGGCCATCAGCGGCTGTTCAGTGCTCGTGTACCCGCTGAGAACAGCTTCATCTCGGCCAGTGCTTGGGGTATTTGCCACTGGCTCTTATGTAGATAGTAGTTAAAAAATATAATTCATTTGTGGTATATCAAACGGGCAATCTTTTGTGTTATTAATCTATTACTTGTTCCAGAGCAAAATGATTTGTGTTAAGGGGAAAATTAAATGTCATAACTTTATATTTAGGCTATATTTAACTTAAATCCTGTACTGGTGCGCTACTTTTGTATGTTTGACTGAATTGTGTTTATGTTTTTTTTATAATGGCTATTGTTGTAAATTTAAATATTGTTCAATAAATATTTTATATAAATAATATGCCGTATTTGGTATTAAGAATGTTTCCGTAAATAGTATCAGTGAAAGTTACATTATTACGCCATTAGATGGTGTAATAATGTAATGTCACTCTTTATGAGTGAGTCAGAACAAGGAAGTTGTTTTAGCGCTGTGGGAACTTTTAAAAGGACAAAGACAAAGACAAAGATGTTGCGTTCTTCTGCGGACATTCAAACTGATTTTTTTTATAATGGAAATAATATTATGGATATCGACCTGAAGAATGAATGCTATATCAGATGCAGGTATTCATTTAGTCGATCTCTCTCTCATAATACAATAAATACTCTACATAATACAATAAGTTTCAAAGAAGCGACTCAACGTTCCTTCATTACTAGTTCTTAAGTGACGTTTTAGAATTAGTAACAGAGGCTTGGGCTCAACTGTTAAACTGTCAACTTGAGATTTGAATCCATGGCAGAAGGAAGTAGTTCTGCACAAAAGAGGGCACTCCGTTGTTGTTCTTATTTATTTACACACTCGTGCCGTCTAACTGTTGTATAATATAATATAATATAATATAATATGTAAGTAATAAGGTAGGAGAGGCTGTGCTGTATCGTGAATAAGTCACGGCTGAAGGGCGTGGTTAGGCACAATGCGAAGCGGACTGCCTGTAACCTCTTCAGCCGTGACTTATTTATGATACAGCACTAGCCTCGAGTACTTTATTGCTTTTATAAAACAGTTACCACACAATACAAATATTAAAGCCAAAAATATGTAACAATGCAACTTTCATCAAGTAAACTCATACTAAAAGCCTTCCCTCCGCCAGAAAAAATAGTCCCTGACCGTGAACAGCAACAGAAGTTACATTATTACGCCATTAGATGGCAGCAAAGACTTTATAAGTGTGTCAGTCAGTAGTGAAGACTTTTACATTGAAAAGACTGAATTGTTGTGAACACGAAACAAGACGCAACTGACAAATGCTTTGACTAGCGACTGTCAGTCACGGGAAAACCCCTTAACTGTTAAAAGGACAAGATATTGCAGTGGACATTTAAACAGATTTTTTATTATGAACATAGGACTGACCTGAAGGAAAATGCTAAATCTGAATGCGTTGGGTGAAGCGGTCATAGCAGTGTTTTATCGTGAATAAAACAGCTAATGACCAATCAGAATCAAGGACAGGAACTAACCGTTTTATATAATATAATATAATATAATATAATATAAATACTTAAACGAATATTATCATAATTTTTTTTAAATATATTTATACACTGATGTTAATAAATACATATTTATCAAAATATGTATCAGGCAATTGCCTGAAAACAAATTTAAATGACATTCTGAGATACAGCAATACTGGCACTAGGGGGTCTCGTCCCCTCATAATTTAAATACTGCAGTAATGTACTGTAAAATTATTGAAAGAAAGGAAACTATCATTAAAACTAGAAAGAGATGAAGAGACAGAAAGGAGAATCCGATAAAGTGTGTTGAGTGAGTGAATGAGAAAAACAGGAAGTGTGATAAAGTCTGTGGTAAAAGTAGAAAATAGACCCTCTCAGCGGGAAAAGGTGAAATTCTCAAGAGCGAGAGTGGGCCGAAAGCTCTCAGATTGAGAATTACGGTCGGAGGAGGGTGTCGGTGACAGTGCAATTTCCTCGACTTCACACCGACTGATTCGCTCTGCCCGTCTTATATTTCACACTACAATCAATCACAGCAGGTGTGCTGGCATCGTGCCAAAACAAAGAGGACCTTCATAAAGTTGACTGGAATGCAGGAAATAGGAAGATCTTTCACTGTTCTGTTCTGAACCTATAGTGAGCTTCCCAGCTAGGCAACATTTTTAGGCCTCACCATCAAAAAGGCTTTAAACTATAAAAAGTCTAAGGCCAAGTTTATTATTAATCCTTCATGGAGAAGGCAATCCTAAAACACATATACGAGAAGGGAAATTTTTTCATCCAAAACTACAGAGTAAAAGGAAGTAGAATTAATTCAGTACTTCAGTAAGTTCACCTTCGATGTACATCCTTTTTTTTTTTTTTTTTGGAATCTGTGCAATCAGGATTTTTGAGCAAGGGTGAAAAATTTTCCCACATAGATTTTGCATCACTGGTCATGTGAATTCACTGCATTAAACAATAGTTTGAAAGTGGATTCTACACCATTAACAACGGATCTTCTTCAGCCCAAGAAATGTCATCCAAATTTCACTAATGTGACTGCACCTTTACTCAATATGTCTGTGTGTGTGCAATGTATTTTTTATGCTTAGCAGCATACTGAACTGTTAGCTTAGCAACACGCTAACATCATGCTGACTAAACACACCTTTAGAATCTCCATTAATGTATTTTAAGTGATAACACATGAAAGTGTACCATGAGATACAATACAATGTTTTTAGCTAATGCTAGGGAGTCAACTAATGCTGCGTTTCACAACTCAGAGTTTGGATTTCCCCCTCCTACTTGGAAATAACATCTAGAATGTAGCTCGAAGTCGGACATCAGACCTGTGAACTCGGGGCACGTTGATGAACCCTGACCTCAGCGAGATGTGTCATTTGACGTCACTTCCAAGATGGCGGCAAGTTCTGCTTCCGATGAGCATAGTGTGGAGCTACCTTATGTCAAACATTATTAATCAGTTGTTGATTGGATGAAGGGAGATCTGAATGTGAGCTTAATGATTGGATAAAAAATGATTGGATAAAAAAAAAAAAATGATGAGGTAAAAAAATTCTTAAAAATTAAAAATGAAACATCCATGGACAAAATGTTCACAATAAGATCATTAGGATGCATTAAAAAAATAGTTTTTCATATTTTATGCTATATTCTAGAGCGTTAGAACCTAATAAATAATAGTGGTGCTTTCAAATTAAAATATATATTTTTACAATTTTTATATATATATATATATATATATATATATATATATATATATATATATATTTTTAAGCATATATCATATTTAGTCATAAATATGACCAAATTTAGTGAGGTTAACACTTAAAAACGAGAGAAAAAAAAGGGTAAATAGACAGTATAATTTCTTCTATAGCCTACTTTAAAAAGTATGTTTAGTGATTTTCACTGCAGTGTGATTTTATGAATGGTTATCCATTATAACCAAAAAATCAAATGACTTTAGATCAACTTTTATTTTTCACAGTGCTTACAAGATGTTAGGATGGAAGGTTAGTGGTGTGATTTTGGGATAGTAACCAGATGACATTGCTTTGACTATGTAAAAAAAAGTTCAGTGACTATAAACCGCTTTTAACATATTACATCATTCGCAATTCTTCGTAGGATCGCAGTTCATTATAAAAGAAAACGCTTGGAGTTTACTCTGAATCACTGTGTAGGACTGTCTCAGAGGTGTGTGTGTGTGTGTGTGTGTGTGTGTTTGCTCATTCACACATCCAGGAGATGATGAATAGAGCCACAGTCAGGCTGAGAGAGAGAGAGAGCGATATAGAGGACAAGCTCCTAATTGTCTGACTAATTGCAAACTCTGACTCAGTCTCTCAGTAACTGTGTCGAGTCGAGCTCAGACATGAAGATGAATGTGAGGAAGAATCTAACAACCTCATTACCGTCACACTCTGTGCCAACAAGATCTGTCACAAGTCATTTTACTTTATTTTGTCGAACAGAACAACACTTCAGCACAGAAACAAACAGCAAAATGCTTATCTGGTTCCACAATGTGGCTTTGACATCAGAAGTGTAAGGCTGAAAATATCCAAAGATATTTTAAAATGAACAAAGACATTTGCTTTACTGTTTCAACCCCCTCTCTCTTGCTACAAGTGCCATTTGGAAGTCAGAGAGCTGTTGATAGTGATCAAGGCCTGTAGGCCAAGATGTGTGTACATCGGGGGTCTACAAATCGTCACACCTTTAGTACAGTGGGGGAAGTTTTAATCTTCTGATTGGTCAGTTTGAATGTCTCACATTTGGGTTTCAGTCACATGGTCAAGGAAGGGATAAAAGAAGATTGTAACTGTTGCTCTGTCTCTTTGATTCTTGGCTTTTCTTGGGCACTCCCTGGCCCTCTCTCTCTCTCTCTCTCTCTCTCTCTTTCTCTTTCACTCTCTAACTATCTCTTTTTACATACATGCTGAGTGCGATTAATGGTATATGATTTTATCATCTCATACATCTATTTTGTAACTATTTTAAGTGTAACCATAATCAGATATTGTCATTAAACCCTTTCAATTACAAATTGCAAATTTGTGCTAACTAGTTTTGATTTAGTATTAACATTTATGTGCTCCCTATTGCAATACAATATCGTCACACTATATAGCAACGCTCTCCCACATATTTTGCTATTGTAACTGCGCTTATTTCCGTCGTTGGTATAAGTTGCAGTGGGTGGTATTAGACAAGAAATGTACAGTTTTCTACCATCTTGCTGATAACGTTTCTTTAGTCATTCGGCAACCCTACAGCCTGAACCCCTGTAGGAGTACCACCCTTACAGAAGCAAGTGACAAAACTGAAAATATATGATACAGCATTTGAGCAAAAACGTTCAAACTTCAGATTCCTCTCAAACAGAGCGGGCTAGTGCTTTCGTCAATAATTTAGATGGTCTGATGGGTGCATCACCTCCCTTAGCAAGATATGAAGAAAATAGCCAGGAAAACACAGTGTCTGTACTGACAGCAAATTCAGATGGGACCATCGTGCTACTGAAGTCTGACTTCACCAGAGTAGATGCTATTTTTAATTTTAAGAAAAATAAAAAAAATGAAATTTATATATATATATATATATATATATATATAGTGTAAAATGCATGTTCCAAGTTTTCAGAAATTTAATCTTTGTATTCATTTCAAAACAATTTATACTTTTTTTTTTTTAAAGGAGACCTATTACGTCCCTTTTTACAAGATGTAAAATAAGTCTATGTGAAGTTTTTGTCCAAAATACCCCACAGATAATTTTTTATAGCATGTTGAAATTGCCACTTTTTGGGGGTGAGCAAAAATGCGCCGTTTTTGTGTGTGTCCCTTTAAATGCAAATGAGCTGGTGCTCACGGCCCCCTTTCAAGAAGAGGCTGGAGCTTCAAAAGCTCATGCTCCGGCATACTGACAACAAAACAGGACAATCTCATGCACTGAAAATGTCAGAAACTTTCAGTAGTGGTGTTCAGGCTTATATGTTTCAAAATTCTGAATCTTTTCAACGCTTTGTGAAAATCCAGCATTTAAAAGACCCTCATTTGTGAAGCAGTCTGGCACAAAAGGATTGGCGCTAACATATAAGACTAGATTTTTTTCAGGACATTTCCTTCGAAAATGAAATTCAACCACGATGCCCTCAGTGACTCAGATGGTGGGAGTCTATGGAGACTCTTATGTGCATTGGTACAATACTTGGAATGCCTCTTTGGCGCAGACATTGTACAACTCCAGCTGCTACAGTGAGGATACAGAAATGGCGGACTCTGTGCTTCTCTGGCTGCGGGCGGAGTTCTCCTTACATTCTCCCTGTCATTGGCTCTAAAAATATCATGTAATGAAACCATCAAAAGTAATAACAAATTTTCTTTAAATGATGTATCATGATCATCATTTAATAATAAAAAAAATATTTTAAATATATATATGTTCCCCAGGAAAAAATATTTTTCAAATATCATGAATAATTAAATAATAATTTTCATTAGGTTTTTGAAGAGTCACACCACTTGACATTTTCAAATGTTTACCTTGCCTTAGAAAAAGCTCAATTTATCTGATATTTTAAGTAAGCAATAAGGTACTCGAGGCTAGTGCTGTATCGTGAATAAGTCACGGCTGAAGGGCATTGTTAGGCACGACACGAAGCGAAGTGAACCCCTTCAGCCGTGACTTATTCACGATACAGCACTAGCCTTGAGTACCTTATTGCTTTTATAAAACGGTTTTATAAAGCCTTCCTTCCGCCAGAAAAAATAGTCCCTGACCGTGAACAGCAACAGAAGTTACATTATAACGCCATTAGATGGTGCCAAAGACTGTCCTTATGAGTGTGTCAGTCAGTAGCGAAGACGTTTACATTGAAAAGACTGAATTGTTGTGAACACGGAACAAGACGCAACTGACAAATGCTTTGACTAGCGCTGTCAGTCACGGGAAAACCCCTTAACTGTTAAAAGGACAAGATAATACATCGGACATTTAAACAGATTTTTTATTATTAACATAGGACTGACCTGAAGGAAAATGCTAAATCTGAATGCAGATAATAAACTCGCTCACTCGATCTTTTTCTCACAATACTCTTCTACATAATATAGCAAGCTTCAATGAACAATATCAATGAGAACATACAGTTTACTGTATGTTGCTAAGAGTGGTTGCTAAGGGTGTTGTGTAGTGATACACAGAACCACTGGGTGAAGCGTTTATAGCCGTGTTTTATCGTGAATAAAACACAGCTATTGACCAATCAGAATCAAGGACAGGAACTAACCGTTTTACAAGAGATTATAATTTTCTGCAAGTTTCTGCATGTTGGTTGTATGACTTTGATTTGTCAGACAAATTATTTGAGGTTTTCTTTGCAATAATTGAAATAATTTATTGAGGCTTTTCATTGTAATATCAGGACAACTGTAGTATCCTGACATTTCTGACTTCATGCCCCCTAAAAATAAAAACATTCTTATAATAGAAAAGATGTATTAAAGTTAATGTATGTGAAATTAATTTTAATATCTTTTTTTAAATAAGTTCATAGAAAGGGACTAGTGACATCAGCCCAAAAAAGAAAGTCAAGCAAGATTTTGACAAAAGATTGTGAAATATATCTGTATTAGCTGAACATCACAAACATATATCAAGATATTAATTCACAATGACTTTAAACAAACTGAAAGTGAGGCTGCTGATTGCCAACTTAATTTATAGGCTAAATTTGCAGCCCTGTTACTTGAAACAGCATTGCCCCGTTTGCAAATGTTTTGATTCATAAAGTGATCTGGCAGACCTAAACGACAGCACTGTAGGCCTACAGTATGTATGCTTCATCTGAAATTGAACTTGAGTTGAATCCAGGCAATTTTATAGACTGACTTGCTTAGACTTTTAAACACGAGTCGTTGCTGCAGTGTTGACACCCTTGACTTTGACTTCATCGTTCTAATGAACTCCACAAAGTCCCGGGCAGCGGCACTATCATTAAGATTCACACAGTTTCAGCTCTGTATATTTGTAGCATGCCGTATTAGTGTGAAGTGCACGGTTTCTGGGATCTCAGCCACTTCATAGCAGACGTCAGACGGATGTCTCTAGAGAGAGTAGGAATTCAGAATCCAAGGAGCATCAGCTATCATCAATTAACTGCATTACTGTTTAAACTTAAAGAGCTCAGGGTCTCTGTGATCCTTTTGGTCTCTAGATATGGCTCAGATCCCTCTTTCAATGCAGGTCTAAGTGTTTGTCATTTTTATTGTCCATTTAAGACATTAGGGCTGAGTAAAAATATTGATTTTGCAATCATCATTTGAACAATCCCTACTTAAGTTCTTAAAATCCAAAGGCCTGTTGTTGAAGTCCCCCTGTGGTGAAAATCAAGTTTTTAATGTTGTTTATATGCCTGTGTGGTGTTTTTAACATGCTTTAAGTCAAACCATTTGCAAATTCATAAGTCAACACCATTGCTGAGTATTTAAAACTACAGTAAACCAAAGACAGTCTCAAACCCGCGGTTTGAAATAGCTGGTGTTTCTGACGTCACAAACTACCTTGTAACCAATCACGTCAACGTGCCGGCGGGCTTTAGCATATCATCAACTGACTGCGCAAGGGAGTCTCAAAAGAAGGTTATCCCGGTATATTTTTCTGTTGATATGAAAAATCGGGTAGATTTAGCAATATGGCGGGTGTATGATGCATATTACGATGTTATGATGGACTAAATGCCTTTCTCCACTGACGTTCTGAGTTGTTCAAAGCGTTTCTAAGGAGGACACTGACTGATAGAAGACAGCTGTCTGACTCGTGAATGTGAACATGGTTTGTGTAACATTAGCAACACATTATTAGCTGATTGATAATGTAGTCAAGCAAAACGCTAATCATATTAATTACCGTTATGTGTCCAGTGTTGTAAAAAGCGATACCATTGTGCAGCGTTTACCTCAGTAAGTTGACCGAGTGGATCTCGTCTGAGCTCGTGCGAGTGAGTGGAGGCGGGGCTAATTATCATATTCATAGATCTGTGTATATTAAATGAGGCAAGGGTGTAGAGTTACATTCAAGCTATTTTAAGGCATTAAGAATTTTTTTTCACAGGAAAAAAACATTTAAATATGTAATTTTGGTGATCAAAGATGAGTTTTAAGTGATAAAATTATTGACTACAGGGGGACTTAAATTTTTTTAATTAATATTTTTGCTAATTACCAAACTAGGTTTCCTGTATCATTTCCACCACCTTTCAGCTGAATCTATGCCATCACTGCTGTATCTGAATCACATTTGACCTAAGTTGTGAATGTTTGTTTGCTTTTTGTGAAGTTTAATGTGATGCAATAAAAAGACTATGTACCACAAAATAATGGCATAATAATAAAATAATGGCGCATTTCAAGCGAAAGACCAACATACTGTACAACACGACCAATGTAGTGTGATTAAAAAACAAAAGACTCTTATAGCCAGTTCTTTTTACTGAATCAGAAACATACACAGTATGTCATGATTCACAAACAAATGACTCTAATGAAATGGTTCTTTTTAGTGAATCAGAAATATACCATGGGATCAGAGCATTTCTGATTCAAAAACTTATTACTCATATGAGTTGGTTTGTTTAGTTAATTAGAAATATACCATGTGATAAGAGCATTTCTGATTCACAAACTTATTACTCTTATAAGCTGATTCTTTTTAGTGAATCAGAAATATACAATGGGATCAGAACTCTTATGAGTCTGTTCTTTTAGTGATTCAAAAAACCCACAGCACGACCAGTGTACAGTAGACTGATTCCTGAAACAAATGACTCTTATGAGTCTGTTCTTTCAGTGAATCAAAAAAACTACAGCACGACCAGCGTACAGTAGATTGATTCCCAAAACAAATGACTCTTATGAGTCTGTTCTTTCAGTGAATCAAAAAACCTACAGCACGACCAGTGTACAGTAAACTGATTCCCGAAACAAATGACTCTTTTGAGTCTGTTCTTTTAGTGAATCAAAAAACCTACAGCACAACCAGTGTACAGTAGATTGATTCCGGAAACAAATGACTCTTATGAGTCTGTTCTTTCAGTGATTCAAAAAACCCACAGCAAAACCAGTGTACAGTAGACTGATTCCCGAAACAACTGACTCTTATGAGTCTGTCCTTTTAGTGAATCAAAAAACCTACAGCACCACCAGTGTACAGTCGATTGATTCCCGAAACAAATGACTCTTATGAGTCTGTTCTTTTAGTGAATCAAAAAAACTTCAGACAACATCTGCGTGTGCTTATAAACAGAATGTTATCGTCAGTCGGTGTGGATGCTAATATAGTTATCATTATAGTTATCTTTATAGTTATCGATCTTGGTGTGAATCAGTCTGAAACACTTCGCTATGTAATTTACAGCATCAGCAGAGTGAGAATTTCTTTGATATGATACCAAAATGGACACTATAACTAAAATATAGTACCTAAATAAATCACAGTTAAATCACCTGAATCGAACTGATAGCTTGTGAATCAGATGTGAACTGAATCTGGAAATCTCTATCCGTATCCATCTACAAGTCATACACTGGTGTGGCAAGATTTCCAGTCAAAAATGACACAGCACTTTTGTGGAAATGCCAGACGCCTCATTAATTCTTGAATATGCCAACCTCTCTATCTTTCTGCGGTTAAAGGGCAGAAACAGATCTGTCATATCTAGGAGTGAGTCACATCCAGTGGAATCCATCTCTGCATCCTCCCTCCGGTCTTTGCCTTTCAACAGGCATTAAGGCCACCTGGTCTTCCCACACACCATTTGTCCTCCAATCACATCGTTATCCAATCACATAAGCAGGACTAATCTAATGAAAGGCCCATCAGAGACTTCATGATTTAGGTCTCATGTTCGTCATCCTTGTGATGAAAGTGTCTCTGTTTCCCGCAAAAGTACTTTGAGATGATCAAACTTCTAAGAAGATGAGAACATAGAGGAAGCTTTTAATCTATTTTACCACAAAGTAGATATGTAGCACTTTTTTTTTTTTTTTTTTTTAGAAAGGCCAAAAAGAGGTCAAGTTCAAAATGACAATTACAACATTTACAAGTACAACATTGGTGTCTTTGGGAATGCAAACTTAAAGAAAGCAAAGAAAATTTCAACAGAATAGACGTGTACTGATTCTAACAATTAAAAATAAACCAAAAAACATGTTTATTTAAATTAAAGGCCAATAATAAAATTCTAAGCTACTTCATCTAAATAAATAAAAATACAACACTAAAAACTATAATCTAATTTTGAGATTCGGAAAAGATTACAAGAGTAAGATGAATTATTATGAATCAAAAACAAATGACTATTCATGAACAAATTATTCTTAATAACTGGTTCTTTTTAGTGAATCAAACATACAGCATGACCAGCGTAGACTGATTCACAAACAAATGACTCTTATGAGTCTGTTCTTTTAGTGAATCAAAAAAATACAGCATGAATGCTGTACAATAGACTGATCCCCAAAACAAATGACTCTTATGAGTCAGTTCTTTTAGTAAATCAAAAAACCTACAACACGACCAGTGTACAGTAGATTGATTCCCAAAACAAATGACTCTTATGAGTCTATTCCTTTAGTGAATCAAAAAACCTACAGCATGACCAGTGTACAGTATGATTCCCAAAACAAATGACTCTTATGAGTCTGTTCTTTCAGTGAATCAAAAAACCTACAGCACGACCAGTGTACAGTATATGATTCCCGAAACAATTGACTCTTATGAATCTGTTCTTTTAGTGAATCAAATGACTCTTATGAGTCTGTTCTTTTAGTCAGTCAAAAAACCTACAGCACGACCAGTGTACAGTATATGATTCCCGAAACAATTGACTCTTATGAGTCTGTTCTTTTAGTGAATCAAATGACTCTTATGAGTCTGTTCTTTTAGTCAATCAAAAAACCTATAGCACAACCATTGTACATTAGATTGATTCCCAAAACAAATGACTCTTGAGTCTGTTCTTTTAGTGAAACAATTGTCTGTTCTTTTAGTGAATCAAATGACTCTGAGTCTGTTCCTTTAGTAAATCAAAAAACATACAGCACAACCAGTGATTGAACATACAGTAGAATGATTCCCAAAACAATTGACTCTTATGAGTCAGTTCTTTTAGTGAATCAAAAAACCTACAGCACGAATAGTGTTCAGTAGAATGATTCCCAAAACAATTGACTCTTATGAGTCAGTTCTTTTAGTGAATCAAAAAACCTACAGCACGACCAGTATTTTTATGCTTAGAGTATCAAGTTGTAAGCTAATTCATGATTGATTCTCAAAACAAATGACTGTTTTGAGTCTGTTCTTTTAGTGAATCAAAAAACCTACAGCATGACCAGTGTACAGTAGTTTAATTCCCGAAACAAAGGACTCTTATGAATCTGTTCTTTGAGTGAATCAAAAAACATATAGCACAACCAGTGTACAGTATGTTAATCTCCATGTTGTAATAACAACAGTTGTGGTATGAACATATAGAAAGTAAATAGATTTTTCTCAGAAAAGATGTTTCAAGAAACAGTTCTTGTTTATGCAGGTTGGAGTTCTTCAACATAAAAGCAAGTACTCAGCTCAACTCGATATAACCAGGTGAGTGCACTCTGAATGGATGCCAGCAGAGAAGTCTTTTCTTGCGTTTGCAAGATGCACCGTTAGATAAGATGCCTTATCTAATCAATGCTTTGTAAGGGTGGAAAAGACTCATGTCTGCTTCTACAGGATGAACTATCCTGCTTAAAAAGCAAAGTGCTTAACCTCCGATCAATACACATCATTCCCCTTCTCTTTCTCGATTTCTCAAACTCAATAACGGCATTGATTTATGATCACGGTAATCATGATAAACGGCGTTACGAAAAGTCTTAACAATGCCTACACATTTGTCTTTTTTCACTCTCGTTGGTTCACTCACTCTCTGTGTTATTGAAATAATAGCTCTATTACAAAAACTAGGACATGAAGGTTTGTCTAAAAAGTATGTAGAAATTATGCCCTCTAAGATACCTTGTAAATTTTAAGGCATTGCATTTATCATTCACAGAAAATGCAGTCCCAGAATGCACTGCGATGAGCTCAATGGAAAAGTCTGTTGATAAATGTATTTCATTCAAGTATTATAAAGAAAAATCAAATAAAATCAAAACAAATGACTTATTTTTACTCCAAAGTTGTCTGTACTATCCATTTTTATGCTTGGAGTATAGTAGAGTAGAGTAGTTGTTATAGCAGTATTCAAAATTCAAACTCAACGGGAATCGATTGTGGTTCAAGTTTACCATGCACTTCACAAGCAAAACATCTTGTTGTTAGCTTAGCATCGTGCTAAATAAACCTCAACTGGAATCAATTGGGGCTCAAGTTTACTGTGCACTTCACAAGCAAAACATCTTGTTGTTAGCTTAGCATCATGCTAAATAAACCTCAACTGGAATCACTTGGAGTTCGAGTTTACCATGCATTTCACAAGCAAAACATCTTGTTGTTAGCTTAGCATCAACATCTTGTTGTTGGCTTAGCATCGTGCTAAATAAACCTCAACTGGAATCAATTGGGGTTCGAGTTTACTGTGCACTTCACAAGCTAAACATCTTGTTGCTAGCTTAGCATCGTGCTAAATAAACCTCAAATGGAATCAATTGGGGCTCAAGTTTACTGTGCACTTCACAAGCAAAACATCTTGTTGTTAGCTTAGCATCGTGCTAAATAAACCTCAAATGGAATCAACTGGGGTTCGAGTTTACTGTGCACTTCACAAGCTAAACATCTTGTTGCTAGCTTAGCATCGTGCTAAATAAACCTCAAATGAAATCAATTGGGGTTCGAGTTTACTGTGCACTTCACAAGCAAAACATCTTGTTGTTAGCTTAGCATCGTGCCAAATAAACCTCAAATGGAATCAATTGGGGTTCGAGTTTACTGTGCACTTCACAAGCAAAACATCTTGTTGTTAGCTTAGCATCATGCTAAATAAACCTCAACTGGAATCAACTGGACTTTGAGTTTACCATGCATTTCACAAGCAAAACATCATGTTGTTAGCTTAGCATCAACATCTTGTTGTTGGCTTAGCATCGTGCTAAATAAACCTCAACTGGAATCAATTGGGGTTCGAGTTTACTGTGCACTTCACAAGCTAAACATCTTGTTGCTAGCTTAGCATCGTGCTAAATAAACCTCAAATGAAATCAATTGGGGTTCGAGTTTACTGTGCACTTCACAAGCAAAACATCTTGTTGTTAGCTTAGCATCGTGCTAAATAAACCTCAAATGGAATCAACTGGGGTTCGAGTTTACTGTGCACTTCACAAGCAAAACATCTTGTTGTTAGCTTAGCATCGTGCCAAATAAACCTCAAATGGAATCAATTGGGGTTCGAGTTTACCATGCATTTCACAAGCAAAACATCATGTTGTTAGCTTAGCATCGTGCTAAATAAACCTCAACTGGAATCATGTGGGGTTCGAGTTTACCATGCACTTCACAAGCAAAACATCTTGTTGTTAGCTTAGCATTGTGCTAAATAAACCTCAACTGGAATCAACTGGGGTTCGAGTTTACCATGCACATAATCAAAACATCTGGTTGCTATTATCAACATGCTAAAGCTAAACTCAACTGGAATAAATTGTAGGATGAGGTTACCGTGCCCTCCGCAAGGAAAACACAATCGTGCATGTGAGTATCTGGATGTTAGCTTAGCAACATGCTAATGTAAGCCTTTTGGAATCTATTATGGGTCCAGTCTACTGTGCGTTTCACGCCACACATCACATTCTTACGCAGTGAAAAATACATCGTGGAGCAAAGAGGACAGTGGCAATGTGCCGACAGACAAGACAGAACAGATTACTTTTGGTATGAAACAAACTCTCAGCTTTCAAATTTTGTAATTTTTTAAAGAAATTCAAACAATAAATACTGTTTTGTGTCTCTTTAATGTGTCATGACAGATCGCTGTAGCTCCTCAGTTCAAGCGGCACGTGAATCAATCATCTCTTCCTACTAGTTACAGCATGAAATAAACATGAATGAACATCAGAAGGTATGCTGTTTCAACCGCAGAAATATGTCAATATGCACCATTTTTCAAGTTCATGTCCACCGACATTAATCTACTAACTCTCCTGTCTGGTTTGTTTGTCGGACAAAATAGTGGATTTGGCGTTATGATTGGGCAGTTCGCCTGTCAATCAAATTCCTGCCGAAGGGTGAATTATTTGTTTTATTTAATGAATAATCCAACAAGACCCATCACCCAACAACAAAACTAGGTACCAAGGCGTCTGTGAACAACCCCCCAAAAGGCAAAACAAGCCCCTGGTTACGATGGCAACAAAGACAAACCAGCTAAGATAAGGTATTTTACGACCCAAAGAAATGTAGAGAGAGAGTTTGCTCTTAACGGCATTCCCTACTGAAACAGACACATAAAGGCCCATAAAACAGACTTCTCTCCATTAATTCATAGACAGACCTTTCTATGAATGAACATGCATATCCCCAGGACATGCATGTGTATTATTACTGTTTTATATATTGTCTTTTGTATTGTATACTGTTGTATTAGATAATGTAACCTTCTTGGTATCACGCTTCATATCAAAAATAATCCCCGTTTAACTATCAACGTACACTGTATGCTTGTTATATTAATGAGAGTATAAAGGGACACAAAACTGCCAGCCAACTCTGATCAAGCAAATAAGATTCATCCAAACAAAGAAACTTTTACAGCTTGAAACTGCACCCTCTTCATTGGTCAAGCCAAATTTGAGAGGTGTGACCTCAAGTCTCAAGTCAAGTTAAAAGGGCATTATCTCAGTGACCCTCAGGCTCTTTTTGTTGTTGTTTGTGTGGAAAAGAGTAGAGACATCCGGTCTGACCGCAACACCACAGGACCTCCCCGTGCCAGTGGGGCCACAGATGTACAACAAGCCATGTTGCCACTTTCTGCCTGGGAGAGAAAACTCTTCCAATAACAACTGAGACAGACTAAAGTTCATTCTTCTTCACTCAACCTGAAAAAACCTGACTACAACTTCACCACAATCAAACTACTGAACCATCAAGACTTTCTTCTGAGACTGCATTTCCAGACACTCGTTCAACAGCTAAGGCATTGTGCAAGTATCGTACATTCAACTAGAGGTTTCGCATAAGATGTAGACCCCTTGTTAGCAAGTAAAGGTCTGCTACCCGACCCGAGCCCGACGGGTCCCAAAGAACTTGCGGGTTTCGGTCGGGTTCGGATTAATGTTTCATGTATAGCTTCGGGTTCGGGTTGGGTTTGTTACTAAGAAAAACTATAGTTGATAGACGATAAATACTGAGTGTTTGCTGGACAAACAGGTTAACTGATTTTAATATTAATTCTGCTACATCAAGTTCTATTAACTAATCCAAATATTTATAATTAATCATAATGAGTTATAACCTTATAGGATGGCAGTGAAAATCATATGGACAAAACAATGCAGCTGATTTTATTATA